>NCQT01147355.1:12920-23128 GCA_002740465.1 Stenocereus thurberi | reverse complement strand
TAGCTAATTTTTTTATAATGATTAATTAATTCATCGAGAAAGTGATTTCAAACAATGAAGTGGAACACAAAAACATATGAAAAGAGAAAGTGGAGAAATAGAGAAAGTGATTTTAAGATCATTAGTTTCTCTGACAAGATATATTCAATAGCTAACAAACAAACAATTGTTAATGTGGACATAAGTAAAGCATTCACTTAATTTTCTTCACAACTTAGGCTTTGAGCAAAGGGTGGCTATTGCGCCTTTTCATCTATCAAGTCCGAAAAAAGGTCAGAAATACGTGTTACTATTTGCAGAAGTGGATAACTTGATATTTTTTAAGACCAAAATAGAAAATGTAAAAAAAAAATTAAAAACAAAAACAATAGTTTCACAAAACTTAGGCCAAACAATTCAATTCTTTCAAAAACGCTTCTAACATAAATTAGACCAAATACTTTCTAATTTCTATAAAAATAATTTTTGAAAAAATTACTTCTGAAAAATAAAAGCAGTTATTCACAAATGAGGCCAAACATGCTCTAAGCTTGTAATGAAATTTTGATCTATCATAATATTTCAATTTATTTTCCTTAAACCTTATTGCAATCTTGTTTACAAAGAACTTGCGTTCTGCCTAACTCGCTGGTTCCCTCTTTGATATTTTTTTAGCTTTTGTTACTTCCTCATGACACCCACGATGCCTCTTGGATGACAACTAACTATTCTATCCTATGTTTTTTACCTCTCACCATTGAATATATTCTTTCTTATAGTTTTGTTATCTAATTGAGAATCACACTATAGCTTACCTCTTATTGTTTCCTTAATTCTTGTTAGTTCTTATTTATGAAAGAATCTTCCTTTGTACAGTTTCTAATTCATCCCACCTTGTTTCCAATTATCATTTAACATTCAAACCTTATGATGGAACTCTCCACAAAAAGGAATCCTTCAGAAGAAAATAATAGAAATATATTCCTATGCCTTATCTCGAATCAATACCCTGATATAGACAATAAAGATTAGTAGTGAATCCACTTACTCAATTACCAATTTACAATTGTCATTTCCTGGATATTTGAATTTACTATTTCTTTGCTATTAAACCCATACGATCATCATTCCTTCCCATTATATACAGTGACATCTATTCTCTCATGAATTCCACCATTGCGTCACTCAAATTTCTTCTCTTGTAATCGCCAAACAGATATCCTAGTGAGAGTTATTTGATTTTTATGCAAAGTGTCATCCATAGGGTAGTTACCTTGTCGATATTTGTTAACTTTCTCTCTATTACTCTTATTTCATACATCTTCGTAGTTATACATGTTCCTTTTTATTTTGTTTAAGACACATTTTTGTAAGGGCTTCCATTATAACTTACTAGTCTACAATTCTTCGTTCCAATGTTTGGCCTGAAATTGATAATCGCATAGCCTATGAGAGTGGCCATTAAGTCCCTGTGATATATGGTAACTATAAAGAGATCATTAAACCTTACAAATGATGCAATATGGATTGTGATTTATTAAGGGATTAACATGTTGGCGACTTAGTGACTGATAGGGAGGAGCGATAACTTCGAAAGTTTATATTGTAGCCATGCCCATCATTGATCTGTACGAGTGCAGGTTTAAAGACAAGTTTAAATTTGGGGAGCTTGTGGAAGTTGTTAAATCAAAATTTGGGTATTCAATAAGATTTTACATATGCATTCTTGAGTCGTGCTCATTAATTTACCGCATTTGCATAAGCTTATGCTTTAACAGAAGGCTAAAGAGAAACTATAGTGAGGGAGTTCTTATGACACACGTCGAATAGAGTAAGGTGAATTGAATGTACAAGGTGATTATGATCATGAATGGTCATGCGGGGGAAAACAATTAATAGAATATATAAACTACTCTAGCGAAGCTGATCTTCGGATAGAGAAAATCACACCTAGTTGTAAAGTGAGTTTGAAGTTGGTGGCCTACTAGTTGTTACCAAAGTTTGAGTATAAGAGTGACACATACATGTATGGATCACGAATGAAATTCAAGGGTCTATCATAAGGAATCAATTTATCCACGTTACATCAATTCATGAGGCGCGAGGAATAAATTGGCAGCACACATATCCAAAAGGAGAAATGTAAAATTATTTGTTATATCATGAGACATGATATATGATGGGCTACCAAGTTTGAGCTTGGGTGTTGTAAAAAGGACTTCTCGGATAGAACCAAAAAAGGAGAAAGTAAGGGGAAATAAAGAATTTTAAATATGTCTCCATACAATCTCCTTTAAAGTTGAACCTTTTAGTACACAACATAGCTGAGTTGGCAGAATTAGAGCGTATGCATATTAATTTCATAGCAGAGAAATGATACACTATACCCATGTCATACCATTGATATAACCTATAGAACTTGGTCTACGAAAAGCACCTTGCATAAATTTTAGAGCATAGACGCGAAAATGACACAATTAAGGCCTTCCCAGTTTAACACTTATGGCTAATCATATCGTATTATAAGTCCCATAGGAAACCCAAGGAGTTGTATTGAGTGGTACTTCCAAGATTCTTTCCAGTTTACAAGTTTCGAGGGCGAAACTTATTTTAAGGGGGGAATGTGGTAATAATACAAACCTAATGCATGTTAATTACTTTAATTAATCATAATTTAATAAAGTTGAACCCCCATATTTCAATTAGAGATTTGAAATATTTATGCACTTACAGGGTGAGATGACAAAGTGGACTCAAAACCAGATTTAGCAATGCCTCACATAAGGTCATTCAATATTGATGGATAGATGTAAACTAGCATATTTATGGAAATGATTGAAAGGCATAGTTATAAACTCGTTGGATGCTTTATGTAATTTTCTTGCTTATGCTAAATAAAATAATAAGGTGAATAACCAAAATAAATAATAATAGATAAAAAATCTAAAATAAATAAGAATAGCATAAAAAATCTAAGATTTTCTTTTTGAAAAAAATCCAAGTTTTTTTGTAAAAATATGTGAAGTTCTTTTTTGAAAAATATCAAAGATTTTTTAGGAAAATATTTGAGATTTTTCTAAAAAATATCTAAAATACTTTTGGAAAATATCCTAGATATTTAAGGGGAAGGGATGTCAAAACATATATATATAACCAATCCGCCACCCGTTTCAATCGACGACATGCATTCCTCATTCTCTTGCTCCTTTCACCATTCAAGTGAGGCCATTTCCGTCGTCAAGTAGCCGAAAATAATTATTTTTGCAAGAAAGAGATGCGTCATCCTGGTACGCTTACTGTCTATACCTTTCAAAAATTCACATATTCTTTTATACATATCAAAATCTCAAATATACAGTTATTTAATGGATCATTTTCACGCATTGTTTTGCCATATAATTAAATAGACATACCAGTTAGCAATTATCAGGGCTTACGCCCTTCAGTTCACCAACACGACCTTAGACCAAGCTAGTCGGTCACCCTGTCAGTTGTACACCTATTCAATGATTGCATTCTATATACAAGCTCATTAGTTTGGGTTAATAACTAATAACAGTTTTAATCTAATTCTCGCTCTTCCCAATTTCAAACTAAAATGAATTGAAATGCAGCCAGTCACTGAAAAATGAATTTTATTCTTTGCAGTGTGAGGATGCACATACTCAGCCTCAGCTTACTCTTGGAACATTTTGTGCTTACATGTTTTAGGTTGAGCATTTTAAAAGTTACATAGTGGGCACTGCAACTGAAGCAAGAAGTTAATCAATGGGGTCTAGCCAAGTTCATAGTGACATATTTCTAAGTCTTAGGGCACCTACAAATATGTAGGTAGATTATTACACTATCATTTAGCTCAAGCATGTGTAGTTTATAGGTCACTTACCTTATATATACTATGAGATGTTATTACGTTGGGGTTGAGTATACTGATTAGTTAAGCGTTATCATTTCTGGGATGGCGATAACGACCTAACTCAATATTTTTAACTTTATTAACCACTAATGACCAATTAATTAAGGCTAATTATAGGTCGCTTATCTTATATATATGTATGTATGTATGTATGTATGTATGTATGTATGTATGTATGTACACATACACACACACACATATATATATACATATATATACATACATACATATATATATATACACACACACACACACACATATATATACATATATATATATTTTGTGTGTGTATAGACACATACACACACACACACACATATCAATACCTATTATGTATACATGGGAGTATATACTCCTAGGTCCATATTAGCAATTCGATACACATGGGTAAAAGGTTGTTTTTATATAAAAAAATTGTTTAAATGCAATTGCCACACCACGAACTACACCTTAATTGTCCATAATTAGGACTTCCAGTCTTAATTTGAATTCCTCTCCCATTTGCTGCTTCTCTCTCTTCCTTGTTCACTCCACTGTCAACTTCTCTCACTCTTCTTCCTCTTTGGCTCAAAAAGGCAGGTCCTTGATGCAAATTTCAGTCAAAAATCTAGAAAAACTGCTGGATTTCAACATTTGAATCAAAAATTCTACTATACAATCTCTTAAATTCAATTTGTTCTTCAATTATTGAAAAAACTGAGAAAGAATTGTGCACAAAGGATGCAAGACCAAGTAAAGGATATGGAGTCACAACAACAAAATCAATTAGTCACCTATAAGAGGAAGAACACGTACTACTCTTCCCAAAATTTTGATTTTGTGCATCTAATGAAATTGAGAGTATGAATAGAGAGTAAATTTTAGGGTTTGAATGAGCTTGCGAAGTCTAATGATTCTGCATGTATCTAACTCACTGTTGAACCATTATTTGGATTGTCCTTTGCATAGCACTGTTCCTTGTATATGTTCAGTTTGTGAATTGTGAAGTATATGAGTCTTTGTCACTTAATTCCTTATTATGCAGTCAGAGACCTACATTGATAAATCATGGTGGAATCAGTGCAAGTCTAAATATTATCTTGGTGTTATAGGCAATTCACTTATTGGATTCACTATGATTTGACGTTGGATTCCCCCCAAAAAAAAAATAGCAACTAATGGTGAAGCAAAATCAAATGTTGAATGTGATTTAAGGGCAGAATCAAATGATATTGAGCAACAGGATTGTCGGTGAAGGATGCCTTCCACAAGTTGACAATCGAAGGAGAAATGGCAGTTGAGGAGAAGGTTGGAGGCGGAGCTGACTTTAGTTTGAGGTCTAATGAAAAAAATTGAATGTAATGGTAGTAATGTAGTATTGTGGAGAAATGATGCAAATAATGATGTGTGAAAGTTGAAGCGAGTTCACTCTGAAGTTGATTCAGTCAGTTAGCATGAAGCTAGTCCTATAGATCAACTGAGGGTTACAGTTGAAAAACATAGTCGAAACATGAGTGACAATTTTGACAAAGAAAAGAGAACACTAAAGCAAGTAAGTTTAATCAAAGCGCGGATTTCATTCGGGCTAACAACAAGACCCTACCTTCTAAACAAACCAAGAACTCAAAATGCAGATGAAGAACAATAGGGTATCCAGAATAGGGTTTGGAATGAGGAACTCTTCAAGTAAGGAATTCAAGAGCTGTAATTTAGTACTGGACAAGTTGATAAAGCATAGGTATGGGTGTGTATCCAATGATCTTATTAATGTGAAAGCCCTAGGTTAGCATGATTATTTTACCATGATTAAGCATCCAAAGAAACCAAAGGCCAAAGACCCACATAAGCAAGATATGACATTTCTAGTAAAGTAGAAGCTTAGTGCCCTGTATGGAGTAAGGACAGACAAAACTAACATCAATGAGTGGGAAGGGGCTTATGGGTTAAGTAGAAGCTAATAAACTACTCCATCATATCTAGTTAACTGCATTGAGTAACTTATGACGAACAAAACAAAGTTTGATGTTAAAAATCTCTTATAATTGTTCAACCATACCTCAGTATTCTGGAATGAGATTCTCCAATCATATGTAGCCATATACATTGACTTCTCCTCATATCCTATTCGAGCCAAGTTAACGATTGAAACTGCTTATACAAAATAACCTGGTGTAAAATAATCCACTGCCACAGGACCAGAGATAGGTTTGACCCTTATGCCATGTGGGTCTAATCTGGTCTCATTATCCAAAGACATGTGCTCCACCCAACAAAGAGGTCTGAAAAAATTTCCGACACACAAGAAATAAATAGAACAACAAAAACACATAAATATTTATCCTATATAGCAATATAAAGCACAACATTTGTGTCAGAGAACAATTCACTGCTTAGACTCTTCAATTCAACTGTCAGAACAAATAAGTATATTAGATGCTTATAATGCAGTCTCAGTAACATGGATTTCCTTTAGTGCAAAAACCATAGGAATTTGTTTCAATTTCCAAAAGATGTGACTCAATACACAATAACTTATAAGAAAAAGCAAAACCTGATTTTAGGTGTGCACTGTAATTTTTCTGCGGGGAGCTATTGACATGTATGAATCTCTAAAGAAAACTAAAGTAGAAAAAGAAATTAGAACACTAAATTACACAATGAAAGATAGTTTTTGGAATCTTGGTTCTTACAGAACACATGCATCTAAGAAAACTAGCTAAAACATGTTTGTTATTCATGCAGACATATATGTATCCTACAATAGATTTCCCAGATATATGACATTCTATATTTACTTGGACTGATCAATTCGCCTCACACAAGCATGTCAAACAAACTGGCTGGTAAAATAAAATTCCAAAGTGCTTGCTGGTTGTGAAATGTATCGATCTTGCTCTTAAGATTTCATAATGAATAGCCTCCAGTGGCAAAGCTTGCCCAAATTTCTTGTCTTATAATTGTTCACCATCATCCGTATAACACCTGTATCTTATCAACTGTACTAGTTTTTCCCCAAAGTCAAACGTATTGTACACTACATTTGAGAAGAATTAGGTAAAGTCAAGATCCAAACACCTTATTAAAATGTTTATAAAAATGTTCATTCTCTACATTTAACTGAGATTCTCTAGCTCATATTCATATGCTAATAGTTTGAAATTGATTCATTTATTACACTGATTGTATTCACTGAATTTGTATTTCATTACGATTCTCTTCCTGTAGGCCTGTTCATTCCAAAACTGTTGCACATGACTTAGGACACAACAATGAACCATAGTATTTGAATTTTTACCAAGAACAGACACAAGGCGCAGAGGGCAATGCTGCTACTGGTGATGATTTCCCTAGCACTTATAAGCCCTCAAAGGAAAAACAGAAGCAAAGACAGCATGTCAAAAAGAAGTCCATACAATCTAATCCTGCTGATTCTAAGAATGCCATGACAAATCACCAAGTGCTTTCAATCATTAAAACAAAATCATGGAGTGGGATCCTCCGTCATAGGATGGCTATTAAAGGACTCATGCATTTGATGGAAAGACTAGACTATGAACAATGGTCAGCTATATTAGAGATAGGATTTGGAGTTTTTTGGCAGTGAGGACTAGTTGTATCTCTAAGCAGTTAGCACGCTGGTTGTTGGATCATTTTGACCCATGAGATAATTCATTGAAGCTTGCTAGCCATAAAGTATTAGAGATCATAGATGAAGATGTGCATACCAGCCTTAGTCTACCGATGGGTCCTCNNGAAGTCATTGAAGCAAAACAACTGGATGATGACATTTAGTACGTGCAGTTCTTAGAAAATTGGAGGGCACAATGGAATGTCAAATAAGGAAGACCACCTATTAGAATAATGGATGAAATTATCTTAGAGCGTGGAGAACATAGTGCTGATTCAAGAGAGACTTTGTTGTTTACACCATTTCTACTTGCATAATGGGCAATGCGAATGGCACGTGTCATTTTTAAATTCTCAAGTCTTTGCTAGATGTTGATCAAATACATAACTACAATTGGTGTGCCTATGTCATAAAGTGCCTAAATGAAACAGTTGTTGATTGGCAAGATGATCGCATAAAGCATTTCACTGGTGCTCTTTTGTTTCTTAGGGTAAGCATGTGGCTAATTTGACTAATTACCCTGCCTCACCCACCATGCTTCTTCCTCGTATTGATTTTTCCAAGTATTTTGTAGCATAAACTTTTGTTTCTGCTTAATTTATCTGAATTTAATGAATAACTTTATATAAATTGTAGCTATGTTATCTCGATGGAGTTAAATTTCGAGGAAAAAGAATGGATAGATGGTTTCCTATAGCTATAAATTGGACGACAGAAGATGTGAAACAAAGAGAAAAAGATGAGCGACTACCTAGCAAAATGCCCCTCTAAACTTCTTTTGCTCCATTTCTATGGGGTTGTAAGTAATCCACAGTTTTTAAATCTAATGTGAATCAAAATCAGTCTCTCTGTAATTTTGTAATTCAGGGATAAGACTACTATATCTGACCGCCACCTCACCTGGTGGTGGTATTTTTGAGGTATTGGATTTGGATATTCTCAACGAACAATGTTTGTCTATAGAATTCAAGGTGTTTCTTGGTTTTTAAAACGGATTACAAAAGTGGGTATTGGTAAATTAAAATGTACAAAGAAAATATTCTTTTAATCTCTTTTAGAGCTCCTCAAGATCATTACGAGTTGAAAGTCATGCCATTTGGTCTAAAAAACACTCCTCAAATATTCTAAAGAAGAATGGACAATATTTTCAAGGATCTTAACAATTGTTGCTCAGTATATGCTAATGATATCCTTATTTTCTATAAAACTATTGAGCAACACAAAATGATGTGTTACCTATTTCTCAAAGATGCATTGATCATGATATTATTCTTGGTAAAAATATATGCATCTATGCTAAACAAGAAATAGAATTCTTAATTCGGAAAATCAAAGATGGGCAAGTTATTTTACAAAGACACATTCTAGAGAAAATAGAAAACTTTCCTAAAAGAATTTAGGGAAGAAAATAACTAGAGAGATTTCTAGGATGCCTCATGTATGCCTTAGATTTCACAAATGACCTAGTCAAACTAAGAAAACTATTGCAACAAAAGCTTAAGAAAGAGGTGAGTTAGGCTTGAACAGTTCGAAGATTGTGCAAAACATCAAAAGGGTATGCAAGAATCTTACAAATATGAATTTGAGTAACAAAGAAAATGATTTGACCCTTGAAATATATGCTAATAATGAGCATTGGAGAGTAGTACTTAATGTCGAAAAAAGAGAAAAACTCTAAAAACACTATTGTGGACGTTTTAATAAAGCTTAATGCGACTGTCCTACTATGAAAAAAGAGATTCTTGTAGTTATAAGGGGAATTGAAAATTTTTAAATCCTTTTAGCCCTGAAAAGGAATACTCAATTTTATCACAAATAGTTTATCAAATATGGAAGTAGAAGGGAGACTCTTACATTGGCAGTTATTGCTTAACTAATTTTCTTTTTCTATTGAACACATACACAGATCAAAGAATCCTTTGGCAAACAATCGTAGGCAAGAGTTAGCCAATGATAGTATAACTCTGCCCGACTAGGAAATCCATAAGAAACTACTAGTCCTTGTACAACGGCTGTCACCTTTTATTATATCCCTCCTAGCGTTGAGCAAAAATTTAATAAAAATAATATGCATAACATAACTTTTCGACGTACAAAAATGTACATCAGTTTATTTTGAGTAAGACCCTATTCAAGAGGATAAACCTCCTTAATTACATCCCCCCTGGGGAGACCATCTTTTGATTCCGACTCATTCTGTTTTTATTTCCTTTTTTGGTTTCGTTTTGCATATATAATTTGGGTTAATAATTAATGTGTTTTTAATGTCGAATTGCCCGCATCCAAAACTTAATTGCATCAGATAGTGGTCGTATAGGCACCTTCTAGGAAGGGTACTGCATGCACACATTCTTCATGTACAGTTTATGAAAACAGATAGTTTTATTTGATTTGGAATTTGGGTTGCACTCACTTTTTTGTCGTGAGCTGCCTACGTGCCTTTTTTACAGAGGATCAAACTAACTATAGTTCTTTTAAAATTTTATTTGGTTGAATTTGTATTTCATTTTGGGTTACATTAATAACCATAATTTAATTTGATTTTAGTTTTGGATTTTAATTATATAGACTAAATTGATAGCCGCAAATATGATTTGACTTTGTCATTTTTTTTTTGGGCTTTGATAGCTAAGTTATGCATTTTTAGCCATTTCGAGATCCTTTTTCATTTGCTAATTTAGCCATTCCTGGAATCGGTCTATATAT
>NCQT01147332.1:1562-13710 GCA_002740465.1 Stenocereus thurberi | reverse complement strand
CGCTATCCAGCTCTAGTTAGTTGTGTATGGTTATAATAGTTGTCCAGATCAATAAAAACATAAATAAATTATCAAAGATTAAACTTTGAGTATGATGGGACAATTGATGTTTTTAAATGCGTATAGATGAAGATAGTACATTGTGGATATCTAATATGGATGTTGTGCAGAATCATCGAATCAGTTAAATGAAGAAGTCATCACCAGTAGTTTATCAATTTTTAAACTAAATTATAAATATTTGGTATATAAGAGTGCCAAAATTTGGCAAGGTAGCACAGGGTGGAGCATGCAGAATTGGATGAATGAAACTTAAAGTCTTTGACCAATTGACCAATTCCAACAATCCTGACATATGCTTTGATACACTAACAGTCACAGCTATCCAACTAGATGAAACATACATTATTTCCCCAACAAGTTTGTGAGTGTTAACAAAAATATACCTAGATGAGAAACTACTAGAAAAAGACAAACCTGAGCAGGATTCAAGTTGCTCCATGGTTGTTGCAATGTTGCAAGCTCCCATAAAATTACACCAAAGCTGTAGACATCTGATTTCTCGTTTGATGGCTCATCTCGAAGAACTTCAGGTGCCATCCATTCAGGCTGTTCAATCCATTTTCACAAATTACTATGAAGGCGTTTTGCGATTTGCAGAACAGACACAAACGAATCTATGCACCACATCATTCTTTCAAGATGACTTACAGTTCCAGCTGCGGACTTAGATGACAAAAATGTATTCGCTTTCAAACGTGAAAGGCCAAAATCACAGACCTGAATCAGCAAAAGGGATTGTTGGTACACTTAGGAAAGCTAGCATGAGTAAAAGGAACTTACAGAAATCAAATGAATGAAAATATGCAGAGGACATAAACAGAACAGACCCATAAACGACCAAAAAGGAAAACGAAATACCCTCACCTTCACAGTATACTTTTTATCTACCAAAAGATTTGGAGACTTGAGATCACGATGAACAATAGGTGGNNNGCGCCTATGAAGATAATTCATTCCTTTTGCCTAGGTAACAAAAATTTAGCAAATTAATGAAGCAAAACAACACAAACACCTAATAAGTGCTAGTTTCACAGCAGTAGAAAAAATAATTAACATTGTAGAGAAAGTACATCAAAAGATTTCAAAGGAAGATATATGTATAAATACCACATCAAATGCCATACTTAGCCGACGCCTCTCATCCAGCAGTTCTCTGCCACCAGACTTATGTAAAAGCCTGTACAAACTACCTCTGCGCACCCAAAAAATATATATAAAATTAGTTCCAGGGAATGGAAAAGGCTTGTAAACTTTTAAGTGTGCACACCAAGAAACTGAAGAATGCAAACCTGCACAGGTATTCTGTCACTATTGCCAAATTAGGTGGTTCAGTGACAGCCCCCATGAAGAGAACAATATTTGGATGCCGTAATTTTTTCATAATTGCAACCTAGTAGGCAAGCAATCAATGGAAAATGGAATGTGAATAGCAAGGTAAAAATAAAGTTTGCAATATTCAGAAGCAAATATTTATTCCCCAAGTTGATGCTTACCTCCCTTAAGAACTCTTTACAGCGCTCCGGATGAAAATCTTGTTCCATAAGGATCTTCACAGCAACCTCCTACACCCAAAAAAAAAAAAGGACAAAAACAAGGGCATCAAAGCAAGTTTGCGAAAATACTGCATCTAAGATACAAAGACTAAATCATTTTTCCAAATGCAGGCTTCAAAAATGACATAGAACGCCCTCAGAACTAAATGAATCTTTTGTTCACACAGTATGCCCTATGTCTCCAGAAGACTGCATATTCCTCTAACAAGATATCTGAAGCTATTCAATGCATGGACAACCCATACAGCACGAAAACATAAACCCGTGTGGAAGACAGATGAACAATGAATCCCACAAACCCAAAGAAGAGATGTTCATACATAAATCCCAAGGCAACTTTTTATTTCTAACAAGAGACATCTATCTTCCAGAAAAATAGAAGGGCAGCAGAGAAATATCTAAAAAGATAGAACAGAAAATATAAACTGCTCCCCACAGAACTCTGAAAAGAATTAAAGCTTGAAGATGCAACTAAAGCATATGTCAGGAAGATAAATTCAACATTTGACTACGAGACACAATTTCATAGCAAACTTCACACAGCTCAGAGATTAGAAAATGTTTACCGATCCATTCCATTCAGCACGATGAACAGTTCCAAAAGAACCTGTAGGCATAAAGTTGATAATTTAATTATGAAGATCAAAAAGACAATAAAGCAGCAGCATTAGCAAGTAAGAAGTCCAACAGCATGTATAAGCTTGTGAACTTACAATTTTCTCACATAAATCGAAAAAGTTCGTAAGTGGGAAAGGTACAGGAAAAGGGATGAACCTGCTCCGATTCTTTCTTTCACAACAAGATCACCCCACGAAATAATCAAATCCTCCATGTCAAGAGCAGCCTCTGCTGACGGTCTGATTGGAATTAGCTGATTTGCCTCCGACCTTGAATCAGTTGGCATATTTTGCCTTGAATCACGGAAATATTGCTGGGTTCCTCTCTGTTTGCTGGGACCAAACCTTGATGCAGGGAAGTCATTCAAGACATTAGGTGGTCTTCCAATAAACTGGTCATAAGCAGGCGGCTGAGACGTCTCTTCATGGTTAGGTGAACTCGAAACAGGATTATTTCTGTCAGGGATCCTCCTATCCTGCTGCTTAGGATCATCTTGCTCGTTCACAGTACCTGATTCATAATTGACATATCACATAAGATTCATGTAAGTAACCTAATCAACCACTTCATCATGATAAGAATATCAATTCTGTTCAGACAACACATGCATTGAGCTTGATATTTCAATATGTCGGCGACTGACAATCATGCGACTATCTCACCATTATAACTACAAATACCAAAGATAGTAGATGCACCAAGTGAAGGGCAGGATAAAAACCTAAACACTTTCTCTCCGCTGAAAAACATGTGCAGCAAAAATTAGGTCATTTTGCCAAAAACATCTTGGTCTCTTACAACCCTACATCACCTGTGGCTCTTTGATATGATCCCTCATCCGTTAATGAACTTGAACAGGATAATATCACTTTTGGGATTGTTGCCGCAAAGCAAGCTAATCTAGATCAGTCTTCAAGTCAATATGTCTCCTTTATAGTTCTGCACCCAAGGAATCACTATTCCCCATCAAATCAGCCCCTTTTTTGTCCTGATTTTCTTTTTTTTTTTTTTTCCCCATCAAAACAACATATGTTTGAACATCTCAACCATACACAAACACCAATTCAATATCCTCAAAAAAATCTAAAAGCACTCCATCCATCCAATAAACTAGACCAGCTACATTTTGAAATTAACAGTTTGGGTATGACTCTTCCTCCCTGTATGTAATAATAATTGCTTTGTTCGCCTATTTTATGACGATCATAGGTGCTCAAAAGGGCAGTACAGTCTCCAGATTAAACACATGAGAATGTGGGACATCTGAATGATGTTATAAGGATCAGACCTGGGGCCTCAAGAGCCACAAGATGAGCACAGCATGCATTCAGGAATCAGTAGACCAAGTGAACCGATGGATGGGATATCCATCTAAGGCTACAAATTATGGCACTCATGTGTTTGGAGATAAAAGGATACAACAGGTACGGCATCATTCTTAACACACACTTCAAGGATCATAGGGTCCGTATAAAGCATGCAAATGATAGGTTCATTTTAATTAGTTTGAGGGGACGTATAGGGCCAGAAAAAGTGGTGCAAGCTTGCAATTCTAAAGAGAGAAGGGACGAGAGAGGAGAAAATTTGCATGAGAAAATATAAGCAACGGAGGTTGTAGCCAAACCGAGCCGGCTCAGTAAGCTCTCGAACTCAGCTTGATCAAAGTTCGACTTGGGATCGAGTCAGACTAAGGCCTAGCTGGCTCGTTGGCCTTATTGACCCGAGTCCGAGCCCAACATGGCTCAGCAAGATCAATCGCTTTTCTTTATATATTTATTTACAAAAGAAATTTGCATGTTTGCTTTCTTGGGGCTTAAATTTTTTAATTTTAGGCATGCCTAAAGACAATTCCTTGTTATAGTATAGGTTCCATTTCCTTCCACGATCATATTCAAATTTTCAATTTAGATTTGTGAATTGTTCTTTGCAATCTTTCTCTTTTAACCTCTCTTGCTTCTTGAATCCATTGCTAACTTTAAAACTTTAGAATTACTTAGGGCCTGTTCTTTTTGTTGGGAAATAAGGTTAGGGAATAGGTGAAATTGGTTGAAGTAGGTTTCTTTTTTTTTGGGGGGTTAAAGTAGGTTAAAGTTGGTATATTTTTTATATGATGGATAGAAGTTAGTTAAAATAGTAGATTGAAGTGGATTAAAGTTGGTTGAGGTGGATTGAAGCGGGTTGAAATTGATTTTTTTTATTGAAGTTCGTAAAGTGGGTTGAAGTTGATTGAAGGCCAACGAAAAGAATAGGGCCTTAGTCCAATGTTAAGTTCAAAATTTTTTCCAAGGCAAAAAGAGGACATAAAGTGAAACCTCAACTAAACCCCTCGGCTCTACGCCTAGGAATGTGAAGAGTTGAGCCTAAAATTTTCAAGCTCTACGAACTTTGAGCCTGGCCCTTATGAAACTAAGCCACGAGCTATCCACGCTCAGGCGGCGGCTCGACTCAACACAATTACAGCCCTACAAGCAATAAGCGTTGCTATGAGAATGTGACCATAAATAGGATTTCTCAGTCAACGTAATTATCTTTACAAGAAGAATTTTAAGTAATCAAACCCTAATCTCTATATTTAGGAGGGCTCATTAGCTCGATTCAACAGCTCATCTTGGACAACCAAATTAGACTAGCTTGGCTTGAATTGAGCATCTCTAGGCAGGTTTAGCAAGCTAAAAAGCGAAAGGACTCTGGAGTCACCTCACAAAACTACACCCATCATCACCCACCCAAACAGATGTAAGCTCTTGACTATAAAAGAACAATTGACATAAATAATGTCCTAACAAGTAAGAACGGGAAGGGAATACACTGCTGAGTCATATGTGAAAAGAAGAAAGAAGAAGTATGGTCATTTCAGAAAGTCAATTAGGCCTTATGCAAGAAGAATTTTTTTAAAAGCTGTTTCACTTTCCTAGAAAAGCAGAACTACATAGAGCCAACGGGAGATCATCTTTCATTGATGTAAAGAAGGCTGAACATACTAGAGTCCCTAGACAGGTTTATTGATTTATTTAGAGAACAAAAAAAGTCCATACTCAAGCAACTAAAGATCCTGGTATCAAGCAGTTATCCTACTGACATAGGTCCATATTATGTGAGCTTGTACCTCTTCAAAATAGTGGTGTAATAGCTTAAAATTATTATTCAAGGATATATAACCTGCCTTGGCATATGGTACATGTTCACTATCTCAATAAACTGCTTTAGTTGTTTGGTTCACATCCTAGTAAGCGGCAAAGACAAGAAGCATAAGAGTATCCAACTATTACAGAAGAACAAAAGAGATCACCTGTAGAGGGCCTGTCGAATACAAGATTAAGAGATTGGCAGTCAGAAAAATACTGTTCCGCCAATGACCTGAAATCAATGGCAGGTTCAACGGATCTAAATCGCGGAAAGCACAATGGTGAAGAAATTGAGATCGAAGATGGACCATTGAGCAAGGAATCAGGCTCACATAAGCAACCTGGCTTCCCAATTAAATCAACCATACATTCCCTGAAAGAGTGAGTTACCCAAAAAAAACAAAAAACAAAAAATAGATTATCATTCAGGTATTAACTGTACCAAGATTTTCAATATCAAAAAGAAGACCAACTGTATATATTTGTCAAGCCAAAGGCCCAAATAGACAATCAAGATCATATTGCACAAGAAAAGAGCAGTCAGCCAAATTCAGCCACAAAAGGGGGAAAGCAGCATCTCTTAATGCATGCAAGGGCACAACCTAAGCCGAGGTATATCCCTGGCTAAAGCTACAACTGTCTAAATTTTAAATAAACCAAAATTCTCCATGAAGGCTGCTTGTTGAGCAATTTCCTTAACAGAAATTTCAAGTGCTCGTACCACATTACCATTAAGATTCAACCAGCTATTATTTCAATGATAGGAAAACCAAAAATTTTAGGTCCTTTGTACGTTCTAGAGGATGAAACATATAGCAGATTTCTGTATCTTTTTCTGTCCTTTGGCTGCTCTTTCTCTGACTGCTGCCATATCAAATGTCGACATAGAAAGGCCAATAAGATACTAAGAATTTAACATATAAAAGGGTAATAAGATCATCCCATTTCCTTCCCTCAAAATATTTACTCATTAGTTATTCAAATATCACAGAAACGAACTACTCTGCAAGCATCAAGATATGAATACAGAAAGGCGATGAAGCCAAGAACCATACAGCGATGGTTTTTCTTTTCTTTCCATGGGAATCATTAGCCAAAGGAAACCTGGTTGAAGCTATGCATACAAGACAAACTGTAGGGAGCATAAATCCCGAAAACACAAATATAAACTTAATACCATGTAAAATTTAGCATCACCACAAAAACCCTCAATGTTGATCACTCAACCCAAAAAGTGAGACAAGGGAAGAAAAAAAGATTCCCTTTACAAGAAATGATGTATTGAATTAAAATTCTACAATAACCTTCACAACACCAAATTAACTATAGGAGTGATGTTCTGAATCAATATAATAAGCATACCTATCAAGCCCAAACCGTACAAGACAGGATGCAGCATCGTCTCTCTGGCAATATTTACAGCCCTTGGCAATTCGACACGGTAAATCAATTACATCGGCAAGAACCTGCCAGCATAGGCTGATGTTTAGACGCCTTTCCAGAAGTGGAACTTTACTTAATTTCATATCAAGGGCATACAATCCATAAGATATGATAAGTTACTCAAGAAATAATGGAGAAAGTATGCAACATGCAGCAGACTACGTTAAATCAAAGGAACAAAAGCTTCATATGCTATCGGACACGTAGAAGGTAGAAAGCTCTTGAACAAAGAATAGCACAAACTCTCTCAATCATGCGAGCCACTGATAGGAATTTTTTTTAGAACGGGCGCACTTAAAAATGAGACAGGATTAGTTGAGAATGCAAGTGTTTAAGAAGAAAGAGGCAAAACAGCAAAACACACCAAGAAGTATAGCAGAAGTCTCACACCAAGCAAACCAATGGTAACATAGATATACAAGAAAAGGAAACGCAGCTGATAATTAGGGTTGCCCAGTTGATGCTTCGCCAACCCCAGCATTGAGGTTGGGGATCTGGGACCCCCCCTTCCCCCACTCACCCCAAAAAAAATAAAAAATAAAAATAATCCAATGAGGCCAGAAGCCCAGACTCACCTCACCAAGTGAGAGGGGGAAAAGCATACAGAAAGGCAGCAATATTGTCATGCAACTTGAGACATTTAACTCACACAAGAAATGATGATAATTTAACAACGTACTTTGAATAGTAGAGCACGATGTCTGCAGAGACCCCTAGATAAGGTGCCAATCGGAAGCACCACAGACCTTAAGCAATCCTTGAGATCATCACTGAACTTCTCCCACACAGGAACCAGCTCCTCTTCTCGGGCTGAAGCTGCGCCCCTTGTGATGCACCAATATGATGTCAGAAAAATAAGATTGCACAAACATGAATACTAATCCTCCTCATTAACTTAAAAGAGCACAATAAACACGCACCCCATGCGGCTACACACCAACTTGGCTAACTGATCAACAACATCATCAGTGGTGATGCAATTGCTAGATACACTGTGAGCCTTATTCAGCAATTCTTTCAAGCTGGAATCACTCCGGCGATCAATCAAAATAACCTCAAGTGATGATTCATTTCTAGGATCAACAGACTTTAGTGATTCAATTGAAGGAATGCGACCATTCTCTTGTAAATCAGCGCATACAGCCCATACATAAGGATCCATGCCATGAATTAGATAAAATCCATCGGGGATTTTATCAGAATACGACAAGCAGCCATTGACCTACAAATAAGTTCATGGGAGCAGAGATGGATGTAAGCCGGCCAAACTAAAATAAGGATTGGTGAAAAACTTCAGCAAGCAGCAAAGACACTACATAGTCAACAGCAATGAGAGAATGAGACGTTATTTAACAGGTCATCAATACGAGCATCACAGAGCCTCTTCATTCCACACTACATATTAGCAGCTGTACGGCCTCAGGGAACACCCCCCCGCAACCCAAAAAAAAAGAGGATATTGAGCGACAAAGTTCCTAAAACATACAAGAAGCCTGAAAAATGCATTCAATCCCTCGGATAAATGCCATATTTCCCAGCCAGGTCAAAGCAGCACCTTTCAAAACAATAAGCACCCACTAAACATCAATATGAATCCAAATCACAAAAATGGGGGCTTCCAAGGTGCAGTCCTCATTAACCAGCTACCACAGTAAAATGAAACATTTCAAGCACCTCAGTGTCTTGATTCTGGATCAACTCATTTAGATCATCACATACTAACTTCAAATAAGCTGAAACTAGGTACAACCAAAAAACAAAATACACAAAAACACCACCAAACCGATTACAGATAACAACAGAAACTAAGAAATACACCATCACCACCATCCCATTGACACAAGCACTACCTCTAATGCAATTCCTTAAATCAAAATAGCATCCTCATACCTCATCCAAAAAACTTTATATCCTCAACGGTAACTTAAAGATAGTCACATGCTGAGTGCAAATCAAATAACTATCCCATTAACACAAGTGCCTGCTATAATGCAATTCAGCAAACTAGCATCCTAATACCTCACCCAAAAGGTTTCTTCTCTTCAACTGTAACTTAAAACTAGTCACCATTCCATGTGCAAATCAGAAGAAAATACAAAGAACAAATGAAAAGCACAATGACAAACTCTGCAATCACTCTATATGAAACAACAGCATTACCCAGAATCGATGAGAAATGGACTCCGCGGACCCTGATGAAGACAACCGTGAATCATCGGCCACTGGATCCAGGAAATTCGGATCTTCAGCGGATGCAGCCTCGGAAGAAAGTCTCAGCGCCAAAGCCAACTGCAACTGGTAACTCTCCTCAGTCTGCTGCGCCCAACTCTTGTACGACGACCCCCCGCCGCCACCCTCAATCGCCGCTGCTGACGGTGCTCTCAGCCGCAGCTCTCCGGCGGCAGCTCCGTCCGGCAAGTAGCTAAAACCATCGGATTCAGTCGGCGGCAAGGAGATCGACGGCACGTAGTAATCGCCGGAGAGTGAACTCTCGCCGAAGCTACTCCCACTGCTCTGCCGCTGCAATCCTATCGAAGGGAACATAGTGGTGACCCGATTGCGAGGATCCGGAGCTCCGGCGTCCCAATCGATGCTTCTATCGCAGGAAAACTTCGCCGCCGATGGGGCCTGATCGTCGACTTGACTTAGAAGAGTGTAATTTGATCTCCTACCCGGCATTTCCATCGAACTGTAAACCTAAAATCTTCGAGGTCCCCCACAAACCCTAGAAATCTTCTCAAAAACCCTAAGGGACCGCCATTATTCCCCTCAACCTCTGATCTTTAGGACACCCTTTCGATTTTCCTTGGATTAGATTTCGTTTCTCCCTCTCTAATCACAGTGTAATTGTAATTGCACTTTACCTTTTCTTTCGGATTGTCGGAGCAGAGAGAAGATTCGGTTTTGTTCGGTGTCTGAGAAGGACGACAAAATACATTTCTAGCCTACAAAAACTACATCAAACACCCTTTCGATTTTCCTTGATATTTTTGGCAGTGACGTTTACATTTCATTTATTATCAATGTTTGGTAAAAGAGGTTGAAGTAAAAATTAATGAGGATAAGTATTAAAGTATTGTATTATTATTTAAAAATATTTGATAAAGTAATAAATGAGGTAGTGATTAGAAATTTATGTAAGGTTTTTCAAAAGTTAATGAAAATAGTTTTTAAAAACATCTACTTAGTAGTTGCATTACAAATTATAAAATTCTTCTTTTTATTGACTAAAAATATTTATTTATTATGTCATTTTTAATCATTTTACATAAATATGCTACTTCAACCGCTATATTTATCAAACTTATTTATTTCAAATCACTAGTTCAACGACTAAGCACTAACAACTAATAGACCACGGCTAATTGCTTTTAAAATCGCTGACAGTTAGTAGAAGTGTAAAACAGCGAATTTTATCGAGCACAGTCATTGTCCAACATTTTGTTAGTATTGCTATCGAAAATAATAATAATGTTAGTATTAAAGTAATAGAGTATAACTAAGTATGTTTAAAATGGTTAAGAGCATAAAATTTATACACCTGTCTTTAGTTATAAATTGAAATTTTTGTTTTAGATAGCTCTTAGATATATGATATTAAAATATTTCAGAACTCCAGAGACATGTGTATTTTTTTCCTTGGCTATTATATATGTAAAATCCATAATAGTAACAAAAGACAAAATATAAAGATGATTCATTTGTCTCAAACAGAATATCCACTATTTCTTTATAAGATGTCCTAAATTATTGTCCACTTTTACAACATGAAAGTTCTTAATTATGCTAGTTTTCCAAATTACCCTCATTTCAACTTCAAAAACTATTGTAAAAAGATTTATCATTCGAAAGTACACTTTTAAATTTAAATTAGTAAAAACATTATTGGTATATTATCTTTATAATAATTTATTTACTAATATTTTTTAAAATATGTATACAGTAAAATAAGGTATTCAATTTGGAATGAAGAAAATAGCTACTAGATCATTCTCGGGCCTAAAATTTGGATTGAAACGATTAATGAGGATATGATTGAATAATAAATAAAAATGAAACGTATACAATATTTAATGTTGTGATTTTTTAAAATGGTGAATATTTATTTATTAAGTGTTTGGTGGCGGATGTGCGTTGCAGACAAGTCTGCATACTCTACATTTAAATCTGAGCCCTTTTATTCCTCTTCTTGCAAATTACGTCAACGTGGGACGGCTTTTCGTTTCACATGAAGACCCCGACCGTTGCGTATCGACTACACTAATAAAATAATTGCAACACCCAAATTATGATACTGTCGAATATTCATGATGCCATGCTTTGATCAACTATAAGTATTTGATGACGTACAAGTCTTTGCAATTTTGGAGGACTTGGTTTTGAAAAACTATCACCCTTATTTGATCAACTGTTATGTAATTTACCATAAAGTACAATAATTGTGGTACACACCGCGTAATCCAATCCAAATGCCTAATGAAAATACACCGTCTATCGATACGTAAAAGCATGGCCTAGGAACAGCTTCAAGGAAATAAACATTTTACCTTGCAAAACTCTCACAATACATGCAATACAATGTTGTGGTCGGTGATTGCCATTTGGATGTTGAAATCCCATGTTCGAACATGTTAAGCTCAGGTGGTGATTTTTCTTGAGATTTGTTTACCTTACCATCATTAAAAAAAAAGAAAAGGTTAGTTTAAAAAAAAAATCATATATATATGTATCAAAGTTTCATTCTCAGTCATATTTCATCCACCAAAAATTGCTCAACAAAAACTAAACTATTATCGATTGAAAACTAATATATTGTTAATTAAAGAGTGTCTTATTGTGCATTAAATAACATAGCCTTCACTAAAAGAGAACCCATTACACACTAAAAATCAATGTATTATTCACTAATTTTTCTTTTAAAAAGGTTATTTTTTAGTATATTCTATTTATCAAGATTCTGTTTTTAATCATATTTTGTTCACCGAAAATTGTTCACTAAAAACTAAACTATCATTCATTGAAAACTAAACTATTGGTCACTAAATAGTGTCATATTATACAATAAAAATTAACATAATGTTTACAAAAAGACAACCTATCGTATACTAAAAATTAACCTATTATTCACTAAAAATTAAAAGTATTGTTCACTACAATTAACTTAATGTTTCCTAAAAGATAATTAATTGTACATTGAAGATTAGCATATTTTTCACTAGAAATTAAAGTATTGCATATTAAAAATTAACATTCTATTTACTAAAAAATAATATATTATATACTAAAAAATAAACTATTGTATACTAAAAATTAGACCTTATCCAACAGCCTTGCAAAAATTAAAAG
>NCQT01147319.1:6625-24979 GCA_002740465.1 Stenocereus thurberi | reverse complement strand
TGTATTCCGGGCGTGTGGCCCGTAGAGTTGTAATCTCTGGTGTGTAGCCGTTGAGCTTGATTTGATATCCTTCTATACTTCTATTCAATGCAGGGGATGTGATGTAAGGTTTTAAGCCTGGAAAATGGCTAGTTTGCAGGCGAAACTCTATCTGTTTCGCTCCAGAAATTTAGGAATCACTAACACTCCTAACCCTAGGGTTGGGGGTTGCTACAAATGTGTCCTATGAAAGGCCCTTGACTCATTTTGAGGTGAAATGCATAAGGAAAACCAAATATGGGCGGAATATACAAGTTCAATCAACTTGGCTGTTTTGATCAGTGCACAAGGACCGACCTTGAAGTAACTTTTGTCCATGATCAATATGATTTACGCAAGGGTTCTCCATCCCAACTTTAAGTTTAAAGAGATATCTTTCATATGAAACAAGTTTCAACTGGATTATAGGTCATTTGGTTATTCAAAACTATTAGACAAATCAAAATCTGCAAATTGGGCAGAATCCTATTGCACAAGGTCAGAGTTTAGTTAACTTGCAGCCTATGCATTCCATCAGATAGAGATGTTTTAGCTCGTCTATGTCAAAGTATAGAAAGTAAGCTTTCCAAGGACCCATATTGCAGCACATTTGGAGACCAGTGGTTAATGAAATTTAGCCTACAAGTCTGATGGTACAGACTGTTCAAGTCAGTGGATACGTACAAATTTGAGCTTATATTTCCTCATCATATTTGTGCCATTTTGTGTGCTTCCAAGATCCAAGTGGCAATTACTTCAATATGCCTCATTGATTGCAGATATTTTCTTCTGTAACCAAGAATCTCATCTAGGCGAGCTATAAGGGGGTTCTTGATGTAGCATCCCCTGAATTATGGGATTTCGGAGAGGCTTGTTCTATGGTACATAAGTTTGAAACCATGGACTACAGACTATTCCATTAAGAGAAACCAATGACACTTTAGAGAGACATTTTGCTTCAATCCAATGTAATCCAAGACTTGCGTAAATTGCCTAAACCCTTGGACGCAGTCCATTGACCTCACCTCTATCTGTGAAGTAGGCATTACTCTTGAAAATATTTTACGGCAACTTCAGGTAACATGCCATCTACCATTGTCCTTGTTGGATTACCAACTATTGGATACTCCTCACTTTGACCAGGGGCTTCATCTTTTGTCTTCATGGCATCTCCCCATCAAGTTGCATTGTCATTCACTCTCATGTTACATCTTCATTAGTACTGGTCACCTTTTCCTCTTTTAAGAGCCCATTTGTTACTAGTAGCTGGATTATGATTGGGATGCACCCACGTTAATAGATTATAATTTTGTAGCACGCTTGAATAGAAGGTAGATCTTAGCTACGCTTGGTATAAAGGTTAGTTATTATCAAACTTGTGGAATCCATTGCTAAGGGGAACACTCCTTTTTAGTTGATGCAATCTCAGTTTTCTATTAAAGATCACTTGCATAAAGCTAAAGTTTGAAATCAAAATCTTTGCCATGCATTTGGATTGTGTCAGTGAGAAATTTTGATGAGTTACTGACCATTGGACAAATGTCTTCAATTGATTCATACTAAAGCACTCTAGAGTGAAAGTATAACCCAGTGGAACCTTTTCACTGTAGTAGAGGTTCCAGAGGATAATAGGTGAACATTGAAACATTTTATCTGACAGGTAAAATTGATCTTTGGTGGAACACTCTTATGAATAGGCTCTTAGGGCATGACTTCATTTGGAGCTGATTTGGGAAAGAAATAAGTACACCGCTCTGGATTGCTAAGTGGGAACTAACAAATGCACGTGATGTAGTAACCCAGAGTACTTCATTGCTGCCTGTTCCCGAAGGCTGAAAGCTATAGGACGGGCTCTAACCTTCAAGGCCCGCAGCTGGAGGAAGAGCTTATATGTTGAGCAAAGAAGAAGCCGCCACCTTTGGTACAGTAGTTGCGGGAACTCTCTTTCAATTTCAAAGCCATTTTGTATATTGATTGATTCAGTTGCCACTCATTCATTTATATTCACACGATCTGCCAGGCAAGTGAACCTTGAGAATAAGAAGACAGAAACCAATTATGGAATCAAGTTATCCAACGACTCTAAAGTTGAGTGTTCTACCTCTTACAAATTTGTTTCAATCACTGTTGGTGGGATAGTTTTCCCTAGAGTTTTGATTTAATTTGACTCGTCAGACTTTGATATCATTTTGGAAATGAGCTGGTTTTATACTTATAGGGTCAAGATATGTTGTGATGATCTTGAGGTTATTTCAAGAAATGAACAAGGGAGACAAATATGTTTTATGTTAAGGATATATTATGTATCGGTGTTATGTTAGTAACGTTCAACCAAAGGAAGAAAAAGCAGAAGGTATCCTTATAGCTTGTGAAATTAGAGATGATTTCCTGAAAAGTTATCGGGACTGCTCTGCAATGAGAAATTGATGTTGAGATTGAATTAATCCCTGATGCTCAACCTATCTCTAAAACCCCATATTGTATGGCCCCAATTGAGCTTAAAGAACTGAAGATTCAGTTAGAGAAGTCATTACAGACGGGATTTATCATACCCTGCGTGTCATCATAGGGTGCTCCAATTCTTTTTGTAAAGAAGAAGAATGGAACCTGGAGGTTATATATTGATTTCAGGGAGCTGAATAAGATCACCATAAAAAAAAAAAAACATATACCCATTGCCCTAAGTAGATGACCTATTTAATCAACTGTAGGGAGCAAGAGGCTTTTCTAAGATTGATTTAAGGTTAGGGTACCATCAACTTAAGATTATACCTAAAGACATTTCCAAAACCATGCTAAGGACCATGTTTGGGTCACTATGAATTCACTATGATGCCTACTGGCTTAATCAGGGGCCCCACGGCCTTTATAGATCTTATTAATAGGGCTTAACCAATGGCCCTACAGCCTTTACGGATCTTATGAATAGAGTTTCAGAACATATCTAGACACGTTATGATGGTGTTTATAAAAGATATCTTGAAATACTCCGAGGACAAAAATGAGCATACCATTCATTTGAGGACAGTGTTATAGGCCTTGAGGGAGCATTAATTACATGGCAAATACAAGAAGCATGAGTACTAGTTAGAAGCAAATGTATTTTTAGAACATATGGTTCCAAAGGAAGAGATTAAGATTGAATTACAAAAGATCAAAGTAGTTACAAAGTGCTCAAGACCCACTAATGCATTGAGATTAGAAAACGTTTGAGTTTAGTAAGGAATCATCGAGTTTAGGAAAGATTTGACAAATATTATACTCCCTGACCAATTTGTTGAAGAAAGCCATAAAGTTAGTAAGAAGTTAAACTGGTGGCTTATGCCTCCCAACAACTCAAGCCTTATGAGAAGGATTATCTATCCATGATATGCAGTTATTAACTGTAGTTTTTGCAGTGAAAATTTGGAAACATTACTTATATAGAGTACCATGTGAAATCAATACTGATTATCAAAACTTAAAGTATATCTTCTCTCAAAAGAAGCTCAGTCGACATGAAACATCAGGTGTGGCAGATCCAATGTCAATCAAGATAGAGAAATATTGTGGCAGGTGCCCTGAATAGGAAGGCACAACATACCTTGAACACTGTAGTGACTATTCAACTGAATCTCTTGAGAGAACTTGAGGACTTGGACATTCAATTAGTGTTGCACAGGAAGGCAAATGTATAAATGCTGACACCAACCTTATAGTCCTCTCTAATGGAGGAAATTAGAGTGAATCAGCATGATGATTTTGAGCTCCAAAGAATAAAGCAAAACCTTGAGAAAGGGATTCAATTTCTATGGATTTTGTCACGGGATTCCCTCAGATATAGTGTCTGATAGATATCAGAGGTTTCAAGCCTGTTTTAGTAAACACTTCAAAGAGCCTTTGGAACTAGATTGCCCTTTAGTAGTTCTTATCATCCTGAAACAGATGAGAAAGCATCTAAAAATATCAATGGATCTAACTCTTCTGAGTTGGAGCTTGTAGTATCTCATGACCCGCAACCAACATTTGCATTTGAAGAAAGTCTGGAACACCCAGTGGTCAATGTTGTGATAGCATTAGTAGAGAATCCTATATGAAACATCAGGATAAAATGACAGCCGATATTGACAACAAAATCATCTTTTAAGTCATGAAGATCTTCTTCATCATTCAATAAGGCGACATATCTCAGAAGACTCTTGAAGCCATACCATTGGAATCGACAGAAAAGCTATGTTGATAAAAGAAGGAGATTCCTGGAATTTTCAGTATATGATAAAGGTATTCAGAAAGTCTCACCAACTAAGGGTGCAAGGATGTTGCACTGCGGCCTAAATTGAGGCCAAGATCTTTTGGACCATATTAGTTTATTGAAAGATCAAATTCTATAACTTCTCTACCAGATCTGCCTATATAACTCAACCATGTGTATAGCATGTTCCGTGTTCCTTACCTTACCACTAAGGTAGTACATTTCAGATCCTGACCATGCCATAATCAAATCTATTGCAGTCATTACGAGTCTTGTGTTTCAAGAGCATCCAATTTAGATATTGGGTCACAGGATTAAGCAGTTAAGTATCAAACAGGTACCTTAAATCAAATTGTCTTGGGCAAATCATACCTTCTCAGAAGCTACTTGGGAAACTGAGTAAGAAGTGAAAGCCAAGTACTCTAATTTATTTGAAGTCACCTTGCATGATAGTCAAAGTTCATAAGTTTCAAGGAGAAACTCTTTAAGAGGGGAAGGCTATAATAGCCTGACCCTAAATCATGTTTATTTATTTAATTAAGCTATGTTTCATTTTTCACATTTATTTATCTCATCTAGTTATCCCTGTTGGGAGAATTCATTTGGGGCTCCACTTTGCAATTCGAGTTTCATTTACCAAAAATAATTTTTCGGAGAAATCGATATTAGGCCGCGATAATTATGATTTAAATGATTAAATTATTTTTGATGGTATCACATTTAATTTTGAGTTTCAGGAAAACAAATTTAATTAATTGCACCCGATTTTCCCCCCCAACCCGAGCCCATTTAAGGCCAATTTCGGCCGTTTTGAAGCCCACTAAGTTAGACTGTTAATCAAACAAATTACCATGGTTAAACTTAACCATGGTTAGTGTAAAAAGAATGATTTTATTAGCAAAAACCTCAGCCAAGAATTTGATTAGCCAAAACACACACAATCCATTCCACGCTCATTTTCTCTCTCCTCTCTCTGCTCCTCCACGGCATCAGCTAGGTAGCAGCTCTGGGCTATTTTTCGGCTAGTTTTCGGCCAGTTTTCAATGATCTCTGACTCCCCCCGACATCCTAATACCCCAAGCAATCATCCTCCATCATCAAACCCGCTAAATCTGATCTCCATCTCAACATATTTGCACTCAAAGTGAGTAATCTTGGATTTTGTTGTTGATTTTGATTTTTATCTTAGTTTTTATTTTTGTTTTGATGTTTTTGAGTGTTGATCATGCTATTTTGATAAGAATAAGGGTTATCTTTGAAGTGTTTAAGTGTGATCAAGCATAGAAGCATGTGAGAGTTGAGATTGTTCATAATCATGCAAGTTTAGGGGGTGACGATGGATTTTGATTGTTTTAAGTGAGATTATATGATCTTTGGTATTGGTAATGAATACCAAGATGTTTATTCCAATTTATATAAGTTAAATAGTGATTTTAGTGGGGGTTTATGTCAAGAGAAGATAGCAATATGGGCTGTTATGCTGTAAATAGGCCACAAAATAGGGGTGAGTTTGTGAATAAACGGGTAATAATTCGTGATTAAGAAAATTATGATTTTTGGTGGATTAATATCTCAATGAGTTAGCTTTCCATAGGCTCTAGAATTACTTGATTCGGAGTTGTGTGTTCAAAGTTATGATTAGTTTATTGAAGACTAAACAGAATACATTGAAACTAAGAGCAGTTTTGAACAGTGGACCTTACGGAAAAGATGGTATTGATTTGATCATGTAAAAAATTGTGATTTTTGGTATGTGGAGAGGTCATTATGTTAGCTTTCAAATGCCTTTTGAATCACTTTAATTCGAGTTCTGTGGAAAAAGTTATGGTCGTTTTACTACGACTGCGTAGATTGAACTAAAATTATGCACGTTCGTGTTCTACCCTAATTTTAGGGACCTCAATATGTGAATCATGCTTCGAGTCCAAAATAAAAATTTTAGTGGACATTATGAACTTTTAAATATTGGGGTTTCACATCTTATTTGGAGGTTAGGAGTGAAAGATATGGATTTTCTAATGCAAACCATCAAACGGTAACATGAGTGAATACAGAAATCGTGACATTTAGAAATATTTTCAGAAGTTTCTATATAATTATGGATATTGAAAGAAAATTACAAAGTGTAGTGAGTTCAACAAGTTTTATTATGTATAGAAGCTTACTTGCATTTAAAAACCGAGTTAAGTGTGCATGAAAATGAAATTTGAGAAGTAGGCTCAGTAATGACTCAAATTAGTGTCTATTGGATCAAATAAGGTTATTCGAGCTTTTATGAACCTCACAACACCCCTCATGGCATTGAACCTTCTATTATCCATTTCAGAGGCATTAACCATTCTATTATCCATTTCAGAAGCATCACACTTTCCATTATCCATTGCAGAAATATCAGAAACCCATTGTTTGTTTATATCAATTAAAATCTTTTCATTATTACCTCAATCATTTCCATTTGATCTATTTTGCTTCAATTTGTTGTCTTTCAAGTTCAATAACCCTAACTGGTTTCATTTGTTATTTGAAATGCACAAGTTATGTATCCCATTTCATTACTCAATGTCTGTTACACATATTTTTTTTACTTACTCAATTATGAGAGTAAGGATCATTTACTGACTACACATACTTACAATGATATTTATGAAACAAAACTGAGGTTTAGTTATCATTTTCATTGTACATAAGTATTATCAAGTGAAATATCATTTTAAAGACTTCAGGTACGTCCATTGCCTGGATCTTTAGAAATTAGAGTGTATTTATCAACGTTATCATGTTTTAGTAAGTACATCAATGAATCAATCTATACAGTAATCTATCAATTAATTGGTGACCTCGTCAGTTATCATCTGCAGGGCATTTGCCCTTCAATTACTCACGCGGCCTCAGGCCAGGTCTCCGATCGGTTTGGCAGGTGTACACCTATCTATAGATCGTAATAGTATCAAGGGATTCACTATTAGATAATAATTAGCAATGCAACTTTACATCATCTTATTTACTGTTTTAACTTAAAATGAATTGCAAATTAGGCCCAATCAGTGTTTCAATAATCATTTAACAATTCAGGAATGTATGTACTGAGCTTCGGTTCACAGTTCAAAATGTTTTCATGTTTTGTTTTAGTCAAATGCTCAAAGAATTGCCTCATGCTAGCAAAACAGCAGGAGACAATAAGTTGAGCAAGGAGATCTATATAAATCAGCGGTGATATAGTATATGCATACTTTAGATCTGTTTATTGAAATCTTCAGTGGATGGAGATGCAGATTACATGGATTGATCAGGTGTGTATGTATATGATCGAAGCTATGCATCACTGTGTTGTTGATAGTACTCATGTTTCAAGCCTTGTCCTTTTGGACGGTGGTAATGCCCCTATCATTGGGTTTATCAGATTATAATTGAGGGTTTATTATGGAGAATATAAACAGTGGAACATGTTTGATATGGGGCGTTACAGATTTGGTATCAGAGCCAAGTTGAGATTTTCTTTATGGGATATAGAATATGGAGTTAAGATACTGAGAAGTTGGTTAGTGAGGAATGAAGATTATTATGATATCATTGGAGATTTGTGACACTGATAATGTCTCCCTATCTCACACATATTTTACTCATATATTCTTCTTTGTCAGATGGATCCATATAAAGCATATATAGTTTGATCTCAAGTAGCAGATTTGACGGAGATTTTGAATAACAAGTTGAAGGTGCTCCAATGCGTTTAGGTAGGTATGGTCATATGAGCCACCCATCTGAATGATATATCATCCTTTTAGCTAGAATTGTTTATTTTTGGGGTGTAAACTCTTGTACTCCGGGCGTGTGGCCTGTAGAGTTGTGATCTCTGGTGTGTAGCCATTGAGCTTGATTTGATATCCTTTTATACTTCTATTCAATGCAGGGGATGTGATGTAAGGCTTTAAGCCTGAAAAATGGTCCGTTTACAAGCGAAGCTCTATTTGTTTCGCCCCAGAAATTTAGGAATCACTAACACTCCTAGCCCTAGGGTTGGGGGTTGCTACAAATGTGTCTTATGAAAGGCCCTTGACTCATTTTGAGGTGAAATGCATAGGGAAAACCAAATATGGGCGGTATACACAAGTTCAATCAACTTGGCAGTTTTGATAAGTGCACAAGGACCAGCCTTGAAGTAACTTTTGTTCATGATCAATATGATTTACACAAGGGTTCTCCATCCCAACTTTAAGTTTAAGGAGATATCTTTCATATGAAATAAGTTTTAAGTGGATTATAGGTCATTTGGTTATTCAAAATTATTAGACAAGTCAAAATCTGCAAATTGGGCATAATCCTAATGCACAAGGTCGGAGTTTGGTTCACTTGCAGCCTATGCATTCCATCAGATAGAGATGTTTTAGTTCATTTATGTCAAAGTACAGAAAGTAAGCTTTCCAAGGACCCATATTGCAGCACATTTGGAGACCAGTGGTTAATGAAATTTAGCCTAAAAGTCTGATGGCACAGACTGTTCAAGTCAGTGGATACATACAATTTTGAGCTTATATTTCCTCATCATATGGGTGCCATTTTGTGCGCTTCCCAGATCCAAGTGGCAATTACTTCAATATGCCTCATTGATTGCAGATATTTTCTTCCGTAACCAAGAATCTCATCTAAGCGAGCTATAAGGGGGTTCTTGATGTAGTATCCCCTAAATTATAAGATTTCGGAGAGGCTTGTTCTATGGTATATAAGTTTGAAACCATTGACTACAGACTATTCCATATAAGAGAAACCAATGATACTTTAGAGAGACATTTTGCTTCAATCTAATGCAATCCAAGACTTGCTTAAATTGCCTAAACCCTTGGACGCAGTCCATTGACCCCACCTCTATCTGTGAAGTAGGCATTACTCTTGAAAATATTTCACTGCACCTTCGGGTAACATGCCATCTACCATTGTCCTTGTTGGATTATCAACTGTTGGATACTCCTCACTTTGACCAGGGGCTTCATCTTTTGTCTTCATGGCATCTCTCCATCAAGTTGCATTTTCATTCACTCTCATGTTTCATCTTCATCAGTTTTGGTCACCTTTTCCTTTTTTAGGAGCCCAATTGCTGCTAGCAGCTAGATTATGATTGGGTTGCACCCATGTCAATAGATGATAATTTTGTAGCACGCTTGAATAGAAGGTAGATCTTAGCTACACTTTGCATAAAGGTTGGTTATTATCAAACTTGTGGAATCCATTGCTAAGGGGAACGCAATGTGTCTACCTTTTTGGCTGATGCAATCTCAGTTTTCTATTGAAGATCACTTGCATAAAGCCAAAGTTTGAAATCAAAATCTTTGCCATGCATTTGGATTGCGTCAGTGAGAAAGTTTGATGAGTTACTGCCTATTGGATAAATGTCTTCAACTGATTCATACTAAAGCACTCTAGAGTGAAAGTATGACCCAGTGGAACCTTTTCACTGTAGTAGAGGTTCCAGAGGATAATAGGTGAACATTGAAACATTTTATCTAACGGGTAAAACCGATATTTGGTGGAACACTCTTATGAGTAGGCTCTTAAGGCACGACTTCATTTGGAGCTGATTTGTGAAAGTAATAAGTACACTGCTCCGGATTGCTAAGTGGGAACCAATAATTGCACATGGTGCGGTAGCCCAGAGCACTTCATTGTTGCCTGTTCCCGAAGGGTGAAAGCTATAGAAAGGGCTCTAACCTTCAAGGCCCGCAGTTGTAGAAAGAGCTTATATGTTGAGTAAGAAAGAAGCCACCACCTTTGGTACAGTAGTTGCGGGAACTCTCTTTTAATTTCAAAGCCGTTTTGTATATTGATTGATTCAGTTGCCACTTATTCATTTATATTCACACGATCTGCCAGGCAAGTGAACCTTGAGAATAAGAAGGCAGAAACCAATTATGGAATCAAGTTATCCAACGACTCTAGAGTTGAGTGTTCTACCTCTTACAAATTTGTTTCAATCACTATTGGTGGGATAGTTTTTCCTGGAGTTTTGATTCAATTTGACTCGTCAGACTTTGATATCATTTTAGAAATGAGCTGGTTGTATACTTATGGGGTCAAAATAGGTTGTGATGACCCTAAGGTTATTTCAAGAAATGAACAAGGGAGACAAATATGTTTTATATCAAGGATATATTATGTATCAGTGTTGTGCTGGTAACATTCAACCGAAGGAAGAAAAACCAGAAGATATCCTTATAGCTTGTGAAATTAGAGATGATTTCCTGAAAGGTTACCGGGACTGCTCTGCAAAGAGAAATTGATGTTGAGATTGAATTAATCCCTGATGCTCAACCTATCTCTAAAACCCCATATCGTATGGGCCCAATTGAGCTTAAAGAACTGAAGATTCAGTTAGAGAAGTCACTACAGAAGGGATTTATCATACCCCGCGTGTCATCATGGGGTGCTCCAATTCTTTTGATAAAGAAGAAGAATGAAACCTGGAGGTTATGTATTGATTTCAAGGAGCTGAATAAGATCACCATAAAAAAAATACATACCCATTACCCCAAGTAGATGACTTACTTGATCAACTATAAGAAGCAGGAGTCTTTTCTAAGATTGATTTGAGGTTAGGGTACTATCAACTTAGGATTATACCTAAAGACATTTTTAAAACCATACTAAGGACCATGTTTAGGTCACTATGAATTCACTGTGATGCCTATTAGCTTAATCAGGAGACCCACAACCTTTATAGATCTTATGAATGGGGCTTAACCAATAGCCCTGCAGCCTTTACGGATCTTATGAATAGAGTTTCAGAACATATCTAGACATGTTATGATGGTGTTTATAAAAGATATCTTGAAATACTTCAAGGACAAAAATGAGCACACCGTTCATTTAAGGACAGTGTTATAGACCTTGAGGGAGCATTAATTACATGACAAATACAAGAAGCATGGGTACTGGTTAGAAGCAAATGTATTTTTGAAGCATATGGTTCCAAAGGAAGATATAAAGATTGAATTGCAGAAGGTCAAAGTAGTTACAAGGTGCTCAAGACCCACCATTGCATTGAGATTAGAAAACGTTTGAGCTTAGTAGGAAATCATCGAGTTTAGGAAAGATTTGACAAATATTATACTCCTTGACCAATTTGTTGAAGAAAGATATAAAGTTAGCAAGAAGTTAAACTGGTGGCTTATGCCTCCCAACAACTCAAGCCTTATGAGAAGGATTACCTATCCATGATATGGAGTTAGCAGCTGTAGTTTTTGCTGTGAAAATTTGGAGACATTACTTATATAGAGTACCATGCGAAATCAATACTGATTATCAAAGCTTGAAGTGTATCTTCTCTCAAAAGAAGCTCAGTCAACATGAAACATCAGTTGTGGCAGATCCGATGTCAATCAAGATAGAGAAATATTGTGGCAGGTGCCCTGAATAGGAAGGCACAACATACCTTGAACACTGTAGTGACTATTCAACTGAATCTCTTGAGAGAACTTGAGGACTTGGACATTCAATTAGTGTCGCACAGGAAGACGAATGCATAAATGCCAACATCTACCTTATAGTCCTTTCTAATGGAGGAAATTAGAGTGAATCAGCATGATGATTCTGAGCTCCAAAGAATAAAGCAAAACCTTGAGAAAGGGATTCAATTTCAATGGATTTTGTCATGGGATTCCCTGAGATATAGTGTCTGATAGAGATCAGAGGTTTCAAGCCTGTTTTAGCAAACACTTCAAAGAGCCTTTGGAACTAGATTGCACTTTAGCAGTTCTTATCATCCTGAAATAGATGGGAAAGCATCTAAAAATATCAATGGATCCAACTCTTCTGAGTTGGAGCCTGTAGTATCTCATGGCCTACGACCAACATTTACATTTGAAGAAAGTCTGGAACACCCAGTGGTCAAAGTTGTGATAACATTAGTAGAGAATCCTACATGAAACATCAGGATAAACTGACAGCCGACATTGACAACAAAATCATCTTTTAAGTCATGAAGATTCTTCAGCATTCAATAAGGAGGCATATCTCAGAAGACTCTTGAAGGCATACCATTGGAGCCGACAGAAAAGCTATGTTGATAAAAGAAGGAGATTCCTGGAATTTCCAGTATATGATAAAGGTATTCAGAAAGTCTCACCAACTAAGGGTGCAAGGATGTTGCCCAAGGGTGCAAGGATGTTGCACTGCGGCCTAAATTGAGGTCAAGATCTTTTGGACCATATCAGTTTATTGGAAGATCGAATTCTATAACTTGTCTACCAGATCTGCCTATATAACTCAACCATGTGCATAACATGTTCCGTGTTCCTTACCTTACAACTCAGGTAGTACATTTCAGAACCTAACCATGCTGTCATAATCAAATCTATTGCAGTCATTGCCAGTCTTGTGTTTCAAGAGCATCCAATTCAGATATTGGATCACAGGATTAAGCAGTTAAGTATCAAGCAGATACCTTAAATCAAATTGCCTTGGGCAAATTATATCTTCCCAGAAGCTACTTGGGAAACTGAGCAAGAAGTGAAAGGCAAGTACTCTAATTTATTTGAAGTCACCTTGCATGATAGTCAAAGTTCATAAGTTTCGAGGACGAAACTCTTTAAGGGGGGAAGGCTATAATAGCCCGACCCTAAATCATGTTTATTTATTTAATTAAGCCATGTTATTCATTTTTCACATTTATTTATCTCATCTAGTTATGCCGGTTGGGAGAATTCATTTGGGGCTCCACTTTGTAATTCGAGTTTTATTTACCGAAAATAATTTTTCGGAGAAATTGATATTAGGCCTCGATAATTATGATTTAAATGATTAAATTATTTTTCATGACATCACACTTAATTTTGAGTTTTGGAAAAACAAATTTAATTAATTGTACCCGGTTTGTTTTTTTTTTTTTCCAACCCGAGCCTATTTAAGGCCAATTTCGGCCATTTTGAAGCCCACTAAGTTTGACTATTAATCAAACTCATTGCCATGGTTAAACTTAACCATGGTTAGTGTGAAAAGGATGATTTTATTAGCAAAAACCTTAGCCAAGCATTTGATTAGCCAAAACACACACAATCTATTCCAAGCTCATTTTCTCTCTCCTCTCTCTCCCCCTCCACGGCATTAGCTAGGCAGTAGCTTTGGGCTATTTTTCGGTCAGTTTTCAGCCAGTTTTTGGTGATCTCTGACTCCCCCGACATCCTAATACCCCAAGCAATCATCCTCCATCATCAAAACCCCTAAATCTCATCTCCATCTCAACATATTTGCACTCAAAGTGAGTAATCTTGGATTTTGTTTTTGTTGGTTTTGATTTCTATCTTAGTTTTTATTTTTGTTTTGATGTTTTTGACTATTGATCATGCTATTTTGATAAGAATAAGAGTTATCTTTGAAGTGTTTAAGTGTGATCAAGCATAAAAGCATGTGGGAGTTGAGATTGTTCATAATCATGCAAGTTTAGGTGGTGATGATGGATTTTGATTGTTTAAAGTGAGATTTTGTGATCTTTGATATTGGTAATGAACATCAAGATGTTTATTTTCATTTATATTAGTGAAATAGTGATTTTAGTGGGGGTTTATGTCAAGAGAAGATAGCAATATGGGCTGTTATGTTGTAAACAGACCCTAAAATAGGGGTGAGTTTGTGAATAAATTGGTAATAATTGGTGATTGAGAAAATTATGATTTTTGTTGGATTGATATCTCAATGTGTTAGCTTTGCATAGGCTCTAGAATTACTTGATTCAGAGTTGTGTGGACAAAGTTATGATTAATTTACTGAAGACTGCACAGAATACATTGAAACTGGGGGCAATTTTGAACAGTGGACTTTACGGAAAAGCTGGTATTGATTGGATCATTTAAAAATTGTGAGTTTTGGTATGTGGAGAGATCAATGAGTTAGTTTTTAAATGCATTTTGAATCACCTTAATCCGAGTTTTGTGGATAAATTTAGGGTCGTTTTGCTACGACTGCACAGATTGAACTGAAATTGTGTACGTTTGTGTTCTACCCTAATTTTAGGGACCTTAGTATGTGAATCATGCTTCGAGTCCTAAATAAAAATTTTAGTGGGCATTATGAGCTTTTCATATTGGGGTTTTACATCTTATTTTGAGGTCGGGAGTGAAAGATATGGATTTTCTAATGCAGACCATCAAACAGTAACATGAGTGAATACAGAAATCGTGACATTTGGAAATATTTTCAGAAGTTTCTATATAATTATGGATATTGAAAGGAAATTACAAAGTGTAGTGAGTTCAACATGTTTGATTATGTATAGAAACTTCCTTGGGTTTAAAAACCGAGTTAAGTGAGCATGAAAATGAAATTTGAGAAGTGGGCACAGTAATGACTCAAATTAGTGTCTATCGGATCAACTGAGATTATTTGAGCTTTTATGTACCTCACAACACCCCTCATGGTATTAAACCTTCTATTATCTATTTCAGAGGCATTAACCATTCTATTGTTCATTTTAAAAGCATCACACTTTTCATTATCCATTGCAGAAATAGCAGAAATCCATAGTTCATTTATATCAATTAAAATCTTTTTATTATTACTTCAATCATTTCCATTTGGTCTATTTTGCATCAATTTGTTGTATTTCAAGTTCAATCACCCTAGCTGGTTTCATTTATTATTTGAAATGCACAAGTTATGTATCCCATTTTATTACTCAATTTCTGTTACACATATTTTTTTTACTTACTCAATTATGCGGGTAAGGATCATTTACTGACTACACATACTTACAATGACATTTATGAAACAGAATTGAGGCCTAGTTATCATTTCTATTGTGCATAAGTATTATCAAGTGAAATATCATTTTAAAGACTTTAGGTACGTCCATTGCCTAGATCTTTAGAAATCAGAGTGTATTTATCAACGTTATCATGTTTTAATAGGTACATTAATGAATCTGTTTACACAGTGATTTATCAGTTAATTAGTGACCCCGTCAGTTATCGTCTACAAGGCATTCGCCCTTCAGTTACTTGCACGGCCTCAGGTCAGGTCCCCGATCGGCTTGGCAGGTGTACATACCTATAAATCGTAACAGTATCAAGGGGTTCACTATCAGATAATAACTAGCAATGCAGCTTTACATCATCTCATTCACTGTTTTAACTCAAAATGAATTGCAAATTAGGCCCAATCAGTATTTCAATGATCATTTAACAATTCTGGAATGCATGTACTGAGCTTCGGCTCACAGTTCGAAATGTTTTCATGTTTTGTTTTAGGCAAATACTCAGAGAATTGCCTCATGCTAGCAAAGCAGCGGAAGAGAATAAGTTAAGCAAGGAGATCTGTATGAATCAGCGGTGACACAGTATATGCATACTTTAGAGCTGTTTATTGAAATCTTCAGTGGATGGAGATGCAGATTACATGGATTGATTATATATGGATTGATCAGGTGTGTATGTGTATGATCGAAGCTATACTTCACTGTGTTGTTGATAGCACTCATGTTTCAAGCCTTATCCTTTTGGACGGTGGTAATACCCCTATCATTGGGTTTATCAGATTATAATTGAGGGTTTATTAAGGAAAATATAAATAGTGGAACATGTTTAATATGGGGTGTTACATTAAATATGGGCTTTTAGCCTTGAAAAATACAAACTAAGCCAAACATAACTATTTTCAAAAACCAAAAACTGTTTTTCAAAATTAATTCTCCGGGCAACTGCATCTGGAAACAGAAGCATCATTTTACTGCTTCTACTTCTCCAAATCAGGCAAGCTCTGGGCCGAGATATGCGAAAAACATATTGCATTTTAGATATGGATAGAATTACCCCTGAAGAACTTAAAAAATCCCTAATCAACACCTATAAGTACTCACTGCTTTCCCCTTTTTTTCCTTCAACAGAACTACAATATTACACTTGCTCCATCTTCTTCAATATAGGTCTTCTCTATAACTTTGTTTACATCAACATGATTCCACGTCATCACTATCATATAACACCATACCCAAAGAAGGAGGTGAGTGCTATTAATCCATGCTAATCTAATAATTTTATTCTTTTAACATTTATAATTTATAGTCTCTATTCTTTGTAGGGGAGGAGTGGAATGGATATATTGTATATAATTCATATAACTCAGACAAATAATGGAATTTGGAATGGTATATGCCAATCCATGGTAATTTTTTTTAAAATATTGTTTTTGTGTTAATCTGGGCATAATTCTTTCATCCAAAACTATAATCTCTGATCTAAATTGTTATGCAAAGATATTAAGATGGTTGTGAGTGAGCGATGGACTATAGTGGGGTAAATAATAGAGATCAGATGGATGGAAAGGATTCAAGAAGAGAAAGAAAGGCAAGGAGAAAGTTTACAGTTACAGGAGAATGGCGAAATGAAGGGGACGACGAAGAACAACTTGCTAGAGAAGGAGAAATGAAGGCTAGCGAATTTGGTGAGGGAAAATAAAAGAAAACATAAGTGCTATAATTATGTCGACTTTAGTTAAACCATTTTAGTGGTCCATATATATTGCTTCCAAATTTTGGTGTCATTCTTCCTTTGGTTAAGTCCACTGCCATGCTCTGCTTCCCACCTCATCTACCCCCACCCAAATTATCATTCTCCATGCTACATGTATGTCTCTTTGAACTTATCAACATTTCCATGCCTATGTTATATTTGCTTTGATATTTGACATTTCATAACTTCTCTTGATAATTAATTTTGTTTTTTAAATAAGTTTAATAAAATGGTTTTTCTTAGCAATTTGAACCTTTTTTATAGTTTAACTAATTATGATATAGTTGAGAGGTTGTCTCCAACAATCTCAATTTAAATTCCTTATATAGTGATGTTTCCTTCCCACCAAAAAAATATTTTTTTATAATATTTCAATAAATTAGTCATAAATCTCTTTAAATTAACAAAAGTGCATCCATCAAACAAACTGGCTGACCTAACAAAATTTAATGGCTCTGCCCTTAGTAGAAAATCTAAGTTTATATTTTAGAGCCATAATTTAGTGGTGATTAGATTAATATACGATGCAATCGAATAAGGAAACTAATTGCTTAAAGACTGAATTGGGTGGTGTAAATTAGGAGCACAGAGGTCAAAGGCAATGAAATTTAATAAAGCATTTTAGAAGACATGAGAAGAAGAACCATTAAGTGATGAAGGGGGCAATAAAGAACTGGACAATTTTATTGAAGGCCAAAATCAATTTGGAATTTAGCATTAGAGAAGGGTATAGACACTATAAAAGGATTTTAGCTTTATGTATGACAAAGATAGATTGTTATCCCTTGTGGTTCTAGGTAGCAAGTTCTTGTTAGGACTTTAGTTTTAGAGAAAAGTTTTGTATTCTCATTTTGATAGTGTGATTTTGTGGTTATGTTAACTATTGTATTTTGTCACTTTCATATGTTGCATGTCTGGTGTGATATATTTATGAGTGCTAATTTTTAGTTATTAGACTTTAAAGATACTTGGCTAGGCGACTCCTTTATGAAATTCTCTATTCTCTTTCTATTTTATAATTATTGAATTTTGTTCATTTAGTTTGGCCCAATCTAACAATTTTTTTTTTTTTTATGTTCGTGTAATGTTACTTTTGTAGAGTAAGGCATCAAACCTTGAGCATAACATACGTTTGGCATCATCTGGAAATAGAACAACTTCATCAAACAATACTTCTTCTGCTACGAACAAGGTTAATGTATTCTTGTATTAACTAATACATTTCTTTATTTAATTGATATTTTAAAGATGAAAATCATATCTAAAATTGTCCTCTTTGTAACATTCTAGGGTAAACGACCAGTAAATCTTAATGTTGCTAATGAGTTCGCATCTAGACAATTTCATATGCAATCTAATCCCTCCATGCATGATCAAGTAAGTAACTGTAGTGTCATCTTCTTATATTGTTTGATAAAATGTTTCAATATTGCCTTAATTTATTTGTTAATAACGATGTTGATACTGTGATTTAATATAATAGTAAACGTTAGCCTTCAATTAGCAACTATCATAATGAATTATCCAACCTCTATATTTTATAAGGTCATGTTGATATGTAATGGAAAAATATTATTTCTACTTGGTCTTTGTCATCTCCTTTGTTTATTTGGG
>NCQT01147274.1:2818-13357 GCA_002740465.1 Stenocereus thurberi | reverse complement strand
TGAGTCTAGGTCAACCTTGGGACATGCCTTCATTTTTGGCGGAAGAGCTATGTCATGGTGCAGTAAGAAGTAAAACTACACAACAATCTCAGCTATAGAGGCAGATTGCGTGTCTTGTTACAATAGCGACAAAAATTATTGCCATGAGGTATGTATACACTAACAAGGTGATTATATTCCCTTGACTAAACTTTTTCCTAGTGATGCGTCCAATGCTCATTTGTTGAGTCTAGGAATTCATAAGGCTTAGTGCTTAGATGTGTCTTGCGATGGACGTGTTTCCTTGCAAATGAGTAAAACACTCATGATTTATTGTTGCATGTTAGGCATATTGAAATGTCACGGGCTTTTGATTGGCCTAGTCATACAGGTAATTGCCCTGATGCTTGAGTAGCGGGTAGCATGAGACTGAATCAAATTAGCACTAGGTGTGCAATATTGATTACTCACACTGGAAGTGTATGAGCAAAATAAATATGGTCACCTTAGTGAGTCTAAGATGAGGCTCCAGGGAGTTAAGTATGAAATAAGTTATCACATTGAAGCCTTAAAAGCCGAATCTTGGGTGTCAGGTTTAACATTCAGTATGTTGGTCTAGTGGCTCAGGTTAGATTTTTTGGGTGAAAATCTAGATTGATGATTCGCATGGATAAAGAGTGACGTACCCAGATGAGTAGGAGTTACGCTATGACACACATTTCATACTGTGTGTGCTTATAAGACGACCCATACATGGAGTGACAATTGACTTCCCTATCTCTTATCACTGTGTGACACTATGGATGATTACCCTTTGACTTAAAGCCATGATATGAAGTCGAAGCTTGATGATGCTACCTCAATGTGTTTCTTAAGGGTCATGACGTATTCGGTTTAGTGAGAACACGTTAGGAAAGCAGTCAAGCTGAGATGGAATTTCATGAGTGTTTAAGAAAAAATCTATCCATCATCACCATATCAGCTCGGGCGATTATATTGAATGTATAATCATATGATATATCATATGACATAAAAGGACTATGTATGCCACTGGTGATGCTGAGGATGATTTGGGGTATCGTGTTTTGTGAAAGTATTATGTCATTTAGATGGTGACTTGATATAATACCACTTGGTTGTTTTTGATCGCATAATCCATTCCCAGTATGAAGTGTGAGGAGATTTATTGGTGGAGAGATGTGGGATTTGTGGTCTATGTGACTGAGGGGGAGCCGTTGATCAAAGAATAATGGTCACATTATGGCACAATAACCTCCCATTATTACATTAGTTACAAAGTAATTAATTGAGTATTAATCAGCTAAATTAATCCCCTGATTCTGTTACAAGCTATGTGCTATTATATAAAGGGGATAAGCACATAAGGAATGATATACAATCAAGAAACCATCATTCCTAGTTCGATACTCTTTCCGCCTTGTCCCTCACGCTAAATCTAGCCATCTACGAGATTTGGGTTTGGAGTGTGAATCTCATCGGTGACTCTAGTAGCCACCAGGTTCATGGGCAGCATTCAACAGACGAAATCCGGGCAATGTTTCCGCATCAAGGTAAGTCCTTATATTTTCTAACAGTTATATCTGGAACCAGTAAAAACAGAAATTCATGGCCTGAAGCCAAGCAAGGAAGAGGTATAAAGATGAGACAAGTATTATGAGATATATTATACTGAATATAAGAAGGCGGCTAATCCAAGTAGGCTCTATTCATATGTGTGAATGTGGGAAGGTGGCTAATCCAAGTAGGCTCCATTCACATGTGAGATTCAGTTTAACCTCGTTAGATGACAATACAACTATTCCAATAATGTATAGTGACGTCATCCCTTTAGATTATCATGTTTCCGACATTATCCAGAAGTGCTTAGTTGGGGGAAAATAATTTTTTGGAAAAATAATTTTATAATTTTGCATTGTTTCATACAACAAAGAACGCAAAACTATTTTCATGAAAATTTTTATTTTAGCCCCAAGGAGAAAAATAATTTCCATTTTGAAATGAAAGAAAATTGATTTTCCTTCTTCAACTCTCTAGACGATGTGGCCATCCGAAATTCAGGTATAAAATCGGACTTTAATAGTTTGGTTTAAAACTTGACTATCCAATAGGAAAGATCAAAATATGCTCAAACTCAAATTTTGTGCTCTACATTCTTTCACTTAGCTAACATTTATCTTCACCACGACAGTTCAATGAATATTTTCTACTACTTAAATAATTCAGTTGACATTTTTAACAAGCAAAATAATTTCAATTGCTTCGATTGGAACTTGATTATTGGGTTAGAAATATTAAAATTAGCTCAAATCCAGATTTTGAGCTTAACAATCTTTTATTTGTCAGTATTTATCACCAACATGAAAATTCAGTTGACATTTTTTACCTTGTAAATAATTCAATTGATGTTTTTTGCCACTAAACTAATTTCAATGGTTTATATCAAAACTTGATTATCGAATGGTAAAGATAAAAATGCACTCAATCAAAATTTAAGGTCAATATTCCTTCATTTGGTCAACATTTTTTCTTCACCAAAATAATTTAGTCGGTAATTTTTGCCACTTAAATAATTCAATTGATATTTGTTGTCAATAAAATAATTTCAATGATCGATCAAGACTTGAATATCGGATAGGAAAGTTTAAAATAAATTAAAATTCAAAATTTGAACTTGACATTCCTTTATTTAGTCCACATTTAACTCCACTAAGATAATTCAGTCAACATTTTTCACTACTTAAATAATTCAGTAGATATTATTTACAACTAAAATAATTTCAACTATCTAGAGTGAAACTTCATTATTCAATAGGAAATATTGAATGAAGCTCAAATTTGAATTTTAATATCAACATTCCTATATTTAGCCCATGTTTTTTCCCGCTACAATAACTTAGTCGATATTTTTTTCCCAATTAAAGAATTCAATTGGCAATTTCTTTTTTCTATGAAAATTGATTTATCTTGCACTAAATGATTAAAAAACGATAACACAAAAGTGCATTTTCTTAGAAACATTTTCCATGAAAAATAATTTTTTGAGAAAATCGTTCCCCTTCTCCCAACCAAACACAACCTATAATACAATGATAGTTAGAAAGCTTGTATGCATGTTACATTTGGAATAAATTACTTTTCGGTACCTCAAGGTTTCGTGAAATGGTTTTCTGAACCCACGATTTTAGAAAAATATTTGCGGGACCACTTAATTTAGCATGAATGGTTTCTAGAGCTCAAAACTTTAAGTTATCTGATTTATGGGCCTCAACTATTTATTTTTAGGTTCTTAAAGGGCTTCAATTGCAAATACTTCAAAGTTTTGGATTGTTTTGTAAAACTAGGCCTATATTTATGTTTAGACCTCTTATAAAGACTTTAACGGTACTAGTTATCACAATCTACTATTTATATCTCAAATATTATATTTCCTATGATTAATGGCCCACCATGCTTAGCAAAAATAATTAAAACTTAATTAGAGAGTTTTGACCGTTACTTGAACTTAGTCGACGCTGGACTCTGACGTTCCACTGGCTTTCGGTTTATAGAGATTGCTAATCTCAACCCCACCTTCCTTAGATCAGGTACAGCACAGATCTGTTTCGTTTTTTACCTCGGACCGTAGTCACTAATTAAGTTCTTAATCTTTTTCAATGATAGTGGATCTTTAATCAAGAAATTATAATATTTAAGACATAGGTTCAATTGAATAACATTCCCTACTGAAAACTTCTTTTATTGAAAGCTTAAAAGTGAAAATATTACAATGAAAAGCTTGAAGATGGACTTAAGCTAAGATCATTAGAGATGCTTGTCCATAGAGAAATGAAGAATCCCAACTTCTCTTGTGCTCAAGAATGCTCAAATGACCGTGTCCCTTCTCAGCACTCGACTTCTCCTTTTATAGAGGGTTTGGGGTACATAGGATGCCGTAATGGTTACAGTACACAATGGTTTTTCACATGGCTACAGTACACATATGGCTACAGTATACACTGACGAGTACAGTGCACACTTTATTTTACAGACCAGACAATTTTTGAAATAGTACAATAATGGGGCAACCACTTTTCAGAACTTTTTAATGATGACAAGACTAGTTATCATTATTAAGATTCCGTATGCCTTCATCTCCATTTATATTTTCCAGACCATCATTATCTGGATAATTATAAAAATCTTCATCAAGTTGCTTAAGATGCTCTGGATCCTATTTATCAAATAATTCAAGAAGATATTTCTTTTCTTTTGCTGATAGTATTTTTCTAGCTCCAATATCAAAGAGATAATCAAAAATATCTTCTGAGACTGTACTTTCCACCATCATGTATTCTTTAAATTCATTGTCATAGGTGAAAGTAGTATTTCACAATGCATTAATGTTTTTCCTTGCTCGAATAATGCCCAACATTGATAATAAATATTAAAAAGTCCTACGGCTCTTGATAAAGGAGGATCAGTAACTAGATGTGTTGGTAGTTTAGAAACCCATTCTCATCGTTGATAATTGAGATCGTCGTAATCAATGATTTGAATAAGATAATAGGCTGGCTTGGCTTTTCTATTTTCACATTTGATTAATGCATTATACACTTCCAAATTTTGGCATCTTCAAACTGGAACTTTTGTTGGACCATCGGGAGATGTAAGGATCCAATGGATCCTTTTGAACATGCATTGCTGAAATTTTGTTAGTTTTGAGAAAAATGGGAACTTTGGATCTAAAATTTCCAAGAAAGTACCATCCCGTATTCCCAGGTTTTAAAGACATGGTCATTTGGAGATAATGAATTTATTGAAAAACTAACACCACCAACTCCAGATTTGTCGAAAAAATAGATCGTTGTCTCCCACAACTCCCAAATATCATAAAAATAGTGATGATAAAAATTGATGTAGGCTGCATACCATTCATTGAAGCATTTTCCTCGAGCATAAGAACTTATTTTTTCTTAGATATCATAAGGACACTGAAGATACCTAATTTATAACTCTGGAAAGGAAAATCTTTGGGTCGAGAAAATAGATTGTTGTCCCCCACAACTCCCAAATATCATAGAAATAATGATGATAAAAGTCGATGCAAGCTACATATCATTCATTGAACCATTTTTCTAGAACACGAGAACTTATTTTTTCTTGGATATCATAAGGACACTGAAGGTAACTAACTTGTAACTCTAGAAGGGAAAATCTTTAAGTTATTAGGTAGGCTGTAGATAGTAGACTTAAATGTGATCTACTTTTTGTATGGAATTCTAGGTTATCAATAAGAACTTTACTAAAAGACGTAATCTATTCTAGTAGGACTGACATTTCATTAAGGATTTCCTCCTTTTCTGGCACGAGGTCTGCTTTGATGATCACTATTTGCGAGTTCTCGAGTTAAACTGTCTGTCAGAGAGTTCTTTGATCCCTGTATATGTTTAATAGAAAAGGAAACTGGTTAAGCCATAATTGCCAACGCAGAAGTCGCCATTGCGCTTGCATATTTGATAAATTCTTTTTCACCAAACCCAAGTATTCCTTTGCAATTGGTTCGAATAAGAAAATGTTTTGGGGCTAAAAAGATTGAGAACTTTTTAATTTTTCTTATGACTACATGAATTTCTTTTTTTATTGTGGGATAGTTGCATTCTGCCTGGTTAAAGCTTCCACTGCAATATTTATAGAGTTTTTCGCCTTCTTTAATTTTGAGTACCGTGCTCCAGTGCTCATTGTTGGCATCTGTCTCAATAACTAAATCATTTCTTTCATTAGGCAAATGAGTAACAGAAAGATTTTTGCACATTTTTTTGAAGTTTTAAACAATCTTTGTATCATTAGTGGTCCATGTTCAACTTACGTCTTTCTTGAGTTTCTGTTACAATGGTTTTCTTAGCTTAGCCAAATCTTTAATGAAATTTGAAGCATAGGTAAGGCATCTAAGAAACCTTTCTAGTTGCTTCCTATCTTTAATTTTTTCAGCAAAATTTTCTATTTTTTTCAGAATATACTTTTGTAGAATAATCTCTAGAACTAAAAACTCAACTTCTTGCTCAGCATAACTGCATTTGTTTTTTCCAAGTATAATATCATGGTCAATGCACCTTTGGGTGACAGCTAAAATATCATCTTTGTGCTGCCCTATGGTTTTGAAAAAGACAAGGATATCATCAATTTAAACTAAACAATAATGATTAAGGTCTCTGAAGATGTTATCCATTCTTCTTTGGAATATTTGGGGTGCATTTTTAAGACCAAATGACATTACTATTCACTCATAATGTCCTTGTAGGGCACTAAATGCAGTTAAAGTAATACTTTTATCATCCATTTTTATCTACCAATAACCGCTTTTATAATCCATTTTTGAGAACCAAGATGCTTCTTGAATTCTATTTAAAAGAATCATTTTGTTAGGAATATAATAGTCATCAAAGACAGTATTATCATTAAGCTTTTTGTAGTTGATTACCATTCTAGCTTTTCCTCTTTTTCCTTCAGAATGATTCCTTACCATTAAAGTATGACCAGTGTGAGGACACTTGCTATTCCTTATCAATCCTTTATCTAGAAGTTCTTTGATTTGTTTATCAAATTTTGAAATATCCTGGTGTGTATACATCATTTGTTTGACTCGAATAATAGTATTGGGATTTAGTAGAGTAATTTTAGCAAATGTTTTATCTTTATCTAAAACTTTTAGAGGATTATCAAAGTAAAGTTCTTTGCATAGTTTTTCTTGTTATTCAACAATCTGCTCTTTAACAGATAACTCAAGTAATGAAATTGTCACCGCTACCTCTCGTTGTGTAGGCATTACCTTCTCACAACGCTGGCTACGTGTAAATTCAATTTTTTGATGAGTGTAAGCCTTACTTAATTTTTTAACAGGAACGGAGTGGCCATTAATTGTAAATATTATTTGGTTTATGGTTTGGATGCATAGAGAATAAAATTTTTGAAAATTATTTTCAATAATCATATCATAAGAGGGTCGATCAATAGCCCATAGAACTGGTATAATGCATTAGACTTCTCTTAATTTTATGGATAACCGTTCTATAGCTTTATTGTGACTCATATTACTATTATCAGCTATCCTTACATGTAAAGAATTTTTAGCTCTTTTCCACATAAACTCTAAAAATAATAATCTTTTTCCAAAGCATACAGAACAACCGCTATCTATGTAGGCACCTAATTTATGTTTATTATATCCCTCCAAGCATACTTTTATTGGGATATAGATGTTATTAGGATTTGTATTGGCAGCCTCATAGCATATCTCCATAGTCATATTTTTGACTAATTCATCTTCATAGATTGACTCACTAACTGTTCTAGTTTTATATCCTATGACTTTTCTATCTAGACTCATTATTTGATCTATATTGGGTCTTGCAGTTTCAAAACTCATTCTACTCATTTCATTAGTCTTCCTAATTGTATCATCTTCCTTAAGCTCTTTTTCAGCTGACGAAGATCCTTCTCCCCAATCTGATCTTGAACTCATGCTCCTTAATAATTGGGGTTTAATGGTGATTTTACCATCCTCATCGAATTTTATTATATTCTTCTTATTGATTTTTGTAGGATTGGTAAAGTTGGATATCCATGACTGGTTGATTTTTATTTCTTGAGGATTGGACTTTATCCTCTGGACTTTTTGCATAGGAGTAGGACTTTTAAATATTTCTGCTTCTATCATTGTTACCTTAGTTTCTGGGTCTATTGTATTATCTAATTTATAGAAAATTTTGCAGAAGATCCTTAAAGTATATCCCCCTCTTTTCATATCCATCCCAACTGTTTTAATCTTAAGGGATAGGAAATTCTTAGCAAATTCATCTTTTAGATTTACATAATATCCTGTTCGGCAATTGAATCCTACTGATCTATTATATAAATTAGTCTTAATCCCTGCGATAATTTGATTATTTAATTTGGTATGTGTAATATCACAAAGTAGAGCATAAAGATCAACATCTTTATCATAATACTGTAATGGAGTGATTTGAACTTGGACACTTCCAACATGGATATACCTACACTTTCTATCTTTGTTAAGCTTAAGGATATTCTCCCATTAATGAGACTAACTTCCCCAATGTCATACTCACAATCCTTTATCTCAATATCTCCTTCCATCATTTCACATATGTATTTGCTTTTTAATTGAAAGATGAATTTTTTATAGATCATGTCTTTTATATTATAGGAAGAACCCAATCTCCTTTGACTTTCTCATGATCATTATCTACGACAAACGCTTCTCCTTGAAGATCACCAAGGCTAACCGAACTACTTTTCATCATATGACTTGTTCTTCATAATCACTTTCTTCATATTCATTGTCCATTATAATTTCAACAATTCATTTGTTGTTACTTAAGGCTACGTTTAATGCCTCATTTTCACTAAGCTCAACATAATCTAGGCTTTCCAATGTTTCAATCAATATCTTATTCTTCTTATTTTTGCATTCATTAGTATAATGCTCTACTTTCTTGCATACCCAACATTTGCAGTTATTTCTTCCTGCGGAACAGTAAGCAGCTTTCCTAAAAAATCTACATTTTTTAGGACTTGGTTTGTTATAATATTTTCTTTTATATTTCTCACCCCTTTGCTTGTTAAAGCTTTTTTTATATAGAATTTTCTTTTCCTTCTTTTTTTATGTTCTTTTCCCCATTGGTAGGTGAATCCCAACAAGTTAGAAATTGCTTTTTAATTTTCTTCTGCTTTTGGAGGTCAAGGCATTGATCATTAACCCATTTTCTTAGATAAAAGATTCTAGAACCAAGTGTATCAATGACATCTGCTCGTTCTAGATATGCAATGTATTTTTCATTAATTATAGAATCTATAGGATACGTCAATTTATCATAGAACATACCAAGATTAATTTTATTATATCCAATTTTGTAATAATATTGACTAAATTCAGCAATATAATTTTTCAAATATCTCATATCTCATAGTTCTATATTATTAATCTTTCTCTATCATTCTATTGCCTTTTCTTCAGAATCAAGTTTAGCACCGATAAATTTGGTCTCTATTTCTTTGCATAGATTTTCAAACATTGCACCTAGTGTTTCCATCATTCTTAAGGTATTTTTACCTTCTTCAGTTAATGAATCATACCGATCAGCTACAGCACTAGAAAAACTATGTTCGATGTAATTTAAGAAATTAGCAGCAGTCCATGTAGTATTTAAGTTTAAGATACTATTCATGCCTCTTTTTCAATGCTCAAATATTTCTTCTCTATTACAGGCTCTATCAATGTTTAAAATATATCCTGTTTAACTGATTGAAGTATGGTCAATTTCTTCAAAAGTTATGGTTTTTCTTGGAACAAACCCAAAGGAAAAATTAGTAGTGCATCCTGTTGGAGCATACCTAGGTCTTAAGAAATGAGCATTTCTTCTAGACAGTTCACCAAATTCTTCAGCCTTAGGGACTACATTGTTAACGAGATTAGTCTCTGTTTCATATAACTCCATCTCTTCTCCAATTTCGTTAATCTCATCTTCAGCAGTTATTTTACCATATTTTTTTATCTAATTTTCTTTTAATTTCTTCTGATGGTAATGCATTAAGATCATTCAGTTTAATAAGGTTCATTTGCTGATATATTTCTTCTTCTAATTAGACATTACTAGTTTCTTCATCATTATCCGATAATACATCATATTTATAACTAATTACGCTCATGATTTTGTTTAATTCTTCTGGGTTTTGCTCTTTTTTGAACATATTTTGTAGTTTGTTAAGAGTATATTGCTTATACTCCATCTTCTTCTTTTTCTACTTTTTCAGCTGATTTTTCTCCTACTTTTTTTTAAATTTTTATCTCGTGTAAAGAAAATGGAATCTTATTTTTTGGGTTTTGAAAAGGGTATTTATGTAGAAATGGGGTACTAATACTGGAAGTAGATTTACTGCTATGCCTCACTTCGTTAACTAACGAAAGGTGGATTACAGATATCTACTTCTTAAGCTCTTTTACTTCGTTCTTAATTTGAGCCAATTCTGCTTTTAATTCTAAAACTATATTAGTGATATAGTTTAATTGAGGTGCTATTAGAGAAAGACCTTCTGGTGAGTGAATAATAAGTGAATAATTTGGTCCAGGGCAAGCAAGTGATGATTCTGGCATTAATCACAGCTAATCGTAGTTAATTAACTTAATTAATAATTAATTAGCTTAATTATCTTAATTATTTTTTGTCACGTGGCTCTGATACCAGATGGTAGAGGATTGAAAATACTACTAATGATTAAAACTACACATAAGCAAATTTTAGATTTTTAAAAGTACGTTTTTAAGGATTGAGGTTAAAATGAAAAATTAAAAACTCTGGGGGTCTTTTGGCAATTTTAGAGAACTACTTTTGGCAGGATTGGTCCTAAAATTTATTTGCACCAAAGTTGGATGTACCAAGAAATCGTTTCTAAAGTTATGGGGTCTAAAAATTATTTACACAAAACTTCGGGGGCCGAAATAGAATTTATCGGTTACATTTGGTCTAAATCGCCTACCAAAAG
>NCQT01147227.1:0-10183 GCA_002740465.1 Stenocereus thurberi | reverse complement strand
TTGGTTGTTTAATCTCATGTATTAGATCGAGTTCGGTCCTAAATCATCGGATTGTGCTAATCTCGACTCCACATGCCCTCGTACAATTTGCTAATTTTGCGTAAGTATGCCTTGACTTAGTTTTTAACGAGCCCACTAATTCCATATAATCGAGTAATTCAATTAGGAAAATTAATAAAATTATTAACACGTATTGTACCTAATTAGTGCACAAATAATTAATCTAACATGATTAATTAAACACAACAAAGTTAATAAAAACATTAAGCCAAACAGTTAGCCCCGGATTAAGGATCCCGATTATTACATTCTCCCTCCTTAAAAGAATTTCATGCTTCGAAATTCTAAGGTCTATAATTCAGTCTTCCAACATGCATATACACATGGTACGATTTATACAACTTATAATAGAATGCAAAATTTTGTTTTACAGTTAATTGTATCTTTTGAATCGGAAAAAAGGCTTATGGTATTATCAGTCTCCTCCTCGCCAATTCCCTTCGAGTGGCTACTCACTCTATTTAGGCGTCAAAGGCAATCACATAGAAGAGAGGCAAATGAGTTGGTGTGAAAAACCATATTAAGCTTATTTAAAAACGGACACAAACCCTAAATTATGTAGATACTATTCATATAGTGAACAACAACTCTATGTATATGCACCGTTATGAATAGGCATCTAAAGGTATGACATATGGGCTAGCCCTAAGATGTCAAGGTCATATGCAGTTAGTTTCATTTTCAAACACGAATTCAAGTCACTTTTAGGATCAAAACAATTAACCTGGAGACTCCTATAATACAATAGAGTAATAAGAACATTACATAGCATCATATAGCATCATTTTAGTACAATGACATTGCATAGAATCAACAACTCAGCATTCTCAAGCCTAAGAATCATAAGCGACATGAACCCGTCTAACACATATACATCAAGTAATTTACAGGAGGAAAACATATGCAACTGACATTCCTATGTTTATATATCTAACTCCAGCTGACTTTTAGGTCTTTCATTCATGACAACTTATACAGGACATGTCAAGGTAGTATGAACGAGGTTAACTTAGCCAGGTTCATTCGAAAGTATGAAATCAAATCAGTCTAAGGTTAAATCAATCAACCAGGAAGCTACCACATCACACAAAAGTAGCGAAGACAACATATTACATCACATCGACAATGATAGAACTTGGAGCAGCACTCAAAATCACATTAATATCACGTACGGTTAACAACACTCCACACCGCAGATTAAGAATTATAAGTAACATGAACCTGCATTACATGTCGATAGGAACAATTTGAAAAGGAAATGCTAACGCAAGAATGGAAAGCGATGACTGGTAAAAGTCCAGTATAGATCCTAACATAAGTTGTTTAAGGGAGGTAGATACATGGTTTCTTGGTTATGATAGGTTTTGTACACAACCCGCATGTCTTGCAATGCCTTTATATAGGTTAGCTATCATTTCATAGAAGTTCAACTACCAAGATAGGGTGTTTTCAACTGGGTAACACCACCAGGAAACTTATTGTTTTCATTGAGAAGGAATTCCACTAAGTATTTGCTTAGAACTCCTACGTTGATAAGTTGACGGTTATACTTAGCAAAGTGGGTGATTTCTGACTCATATGCATGGTTAAAAGACAAGCAGACATGACAATCGCGATAGTTTTGATGTGAGGAAGATCTTCCCTAGGGTCCCCATTTGAACCTGATCGTATCTTAAGTCATAGATACATACGAATGAATGGTTATGCTCATAGACATGCAAGTGTTAATATTGGGTTCGAAGCATAGCAATGATAATGCAAAGAATGGTAGCATGATGACTCAATAACAAGGTATCTAGAATGGAGGCAGGGTCACATACAATAATTACGATAGAGTAAAATAGCAACAACAAGAAGCATAATGGCTAATGTACTATAACTCTAGGATTTCCTATGAAAACTACCAGAGGGTACATGACACTTATCACGTAGTCTCACATGGCATTGCATCAATAGCAATGAGCCTTATACGACATTCAACACTGTAATCACATTGCATAGGTGTAATAGCTCAGCACCCCAAAGCAAAGAACAAGCAATAGGCATTCATTTTAGTATGTGGTAAGCAGCTAGGAGCGGTCAGAAAATGGAGCGATCATTGATGAGCAAGGAAGCAACTCGGGGGATTTATGGTATAGTAGAACTGTATCTAATGGTAGTAAAGGCATGGGGAACTCCAGTACATTTTACACATTAGCTGACTAGGGAAGGTGGGGAGGTATTTTCTTAGTGATGCTAGATTTGATGCCAAGTTCATGCATCAAGTATCGCACTTATATCCTAGCTAACATAATGTTCTACCTTCGAGTCTCATGTAGAACTAGTTATTCTGAATCATGAAAATATGCAACATGATGCCAGATTCATAGACTTAAATTTAGGCCCCTTAGTATCCCAGTTAGAGTGCTAGAGGTATACACCCCAGTGGAACTAAGCCGCATCATGACGTGTAATTTTATTAATCACATTGCCACACATATCCGTAACTCGATTGTCAACATATATTTCGATATGACTATGAGTACACCAGCACGTTATCATTCCCCTTATGAGGTTTATAACAAGCACTTAGATGTACAATTGTGATTTCTAATATCAAAGGATGCTAGTATGATAACACAGTTACCAAAAAGCTCATAACGGAAACATCTATGCAGGATACCCTTAATATAATAGGGCAATAATATTAACAAACTTAACACCCAACAAAGGTATAATTCTAAGGTTTTCCCATGAAAACAACCATGTAATACATGAAATTCATCACATAGGGTATAGTACAAGATAACTTAATCATGTCACATCCTAGGACCTATACGATCTATGTCAGTCATTGTCTAACATAACTTCTCTGACGAGTGCAGAGTCAAGAATTCAGCTATAAGCATCGTACACTAGTATGCCATCCGATCAAAGATAGAATACAAGGGTAAGAATATGCGAATGTAAGTTCCTATGGTCCTCGCATCATGCTTTAAATACATGTTTATGCAGTTGTTCAACTATAACAAGAGATCAAAGAATTCACGAAGCGTAAATAATGACTCAGATGTCATACCATGCTACACATTACATAGGTTAAATCATTTGGCGAATTCAGTCACATGCCAAACCAAACCAAATTCAAGCAAACACCAAGAAGTGCATTTACTAGACAATTTATTCATAAGACACCTGAATAACCGTGCATGATGAACTGAAGTAACTACATGGGCTTCAATGACCTTTACTTTATACATAATGTTATGCTTATGCTTTAAAACACATAGGTTCACGGTAACATCTCATGGAAGGACATCTAGACGAGTATATATGAGTGCAACCCTCATTTACAACCTAGGATCAGGGGTATGCCTTGAGGTTTGTCCAAATTGTTAGGATCTAGCAATCGATAAGCTAATAATGGCATTAATGGCCTCATAGACATACATTGAGGTGTTATGACACTTGTTTCCCGTACTGGTCATAGAAGTCTTAGGAGCTCATATTATAAAAGGGGCAGTTTAACCTCCCATAGGGATTCTTGCTTTTCATACCTAGTGTTAAAGTTTATAAGATGTTGGAAAAGTATGGATCATTCCCCCTGGAGGTAACGAGGTGATGTATGTGGTATAACAATTCTAAAGTATGTCAAGTTCTTCCTTTCTTCTCCGCTCTAAGTGTGTTGGGGTTGATATAGTCAGGATACTATCAATCCTATTATAAGAATCGCATTCCATGCCATGATGAGCATAACGCATAGCTGACTCGTGAGTAACAATAGTTACATGTTGGAAAGCTAGGAAGACTTCCTATGTAAATGACAATCTAAGTAACAATGTCACGTATACGGAAGGCTCGGAACAACAGTTAGGCAATAATCAACAAGATCCTATCACAAAAACCCACATTGACATGCACGTATACGATGTTCTCGCTTACTTCCCTTTGCAATTGAGAATTCACGTAAAAAGGGATATCGTCTAAAGAATTTTTAGTCAAGAAAAGTAATCTTTTAATCACTTACTAACAACTCATCATTAACGATCGAGCAATGTATGCATTTGGCATGTATGTATTCGAAACATCCAGTTACACTTCGAATACATCCAGTTACACTTAGAAACTTATGCTCTTAGAACAAGGCTCGAACATTATTATAAAGCAAATGCAAATCTTTAGATGCAACAGTAAGGCCTAACCATATAATTAGAAAGGTCTTTTAATGTGAAAGAAAAATGTTAACTCACTATTTAGGAAGGACCTTAACTTTCAAAGTCTCTAGATTTCAAAAGGAGAATAGTTTAACTGCTTCTAGCCTTTTCTCTACCAACCATTGAGTATGTCTGCTCACTCCATTATGGGGCCGGAGGAGTAAATCGTACTTTAGGGGCAAGAATGAGCTTAGAGTTAAGACTTTTCTAATTATTTGAATTCAAACCAAACATATTTTGACCTTTCAATTTAAATCACCAAGGTGCATATACAAAAAAATCATTATTGAGCTAACATTTAGCTCATTCATGAGAGTACAAGTCATTCAACGTATACTCTAGTAAATGGGTCATTCATTCAATCAATTAACTCACTCAAGCCACACATAGCTAGCTAAATGCACCAAAGCTCATACCAATGCCACTTTTGCACACAAAAGCATAGCATATGTTACATCATCATAAGCGCATTCCTAGATAACTATATGAAATTCAAGACTCAGATCACGGCCTATGGCCGCAGGACTGTGCTTTGATACTATCTGTAACGCCCCTATCCCAAGGCTAGAAATGTTAGCATTTTCTTAAATTCTTGAGCAAAATGGTCAGAGTTTCACTTAAAAATTGACCATTTACCAGGCTCCCTGCAATGAATAAAAGCATAAAAGAACCCACAATAAGCTCAACGGCTACACGCCAGAGTCTATAACTCTACGGGCCACACGCCCGAAGTATACCAAATAATAAAGTTCAATAACAAAGAAGGGAATTAAAGATACAACTCAACGGATCACACATCCGAAGCACTGGATTTTACATCCCAAAACATAACTAACTTTAGCTAAAAAGACAACTGGCTAATAAGACGGTTGACTTACATAGCCACACAGGTGAATGTTGTTTAGTATGTAATATATGAACCAAAGTACCTTGTTTACACACATTTAGGAATCTAGGGGTACATCATATTACAACATTTAACTCATGAATCTATGTATACATCCACATGGCTCTTGTTTCCCGAGGAAAAGGGAGATTCCAACTTGACTCTTGTGAATTGACCTCTATTTGTCTTTTAAGAACTTGGGCAAAAGGAGAAATAGAGAGGGGATGAGCTACCACACGATCAGTGAGCATTTCTCAACTTCTTAAAAACCAAAACATTTGCAGGCAATATTAATAAGTAGTAATCATACGACATTTATATACTACTATCATATTAGGCAACAAAATCCCCCAAAGGAAACCATCACCTCCAAGCTTTACACCAAGCCACTCAAGCCTGTAACTATGCCTTTAATAATCAAACTTCCCTAGAAGAAGGCTTTCGAGCACATAGCTAAGTAAAACGATAAAGATCGGGTGAAAAAGGTTTCATTCACACACTTTAGAAGCATAGTAACTCATTTTACTTTAAAACAATTGCTTACAATTCAAACTAGCCCATTTAAGGCTCATATACTTTTTAAAAGTTCCTAAAACATCCACAATGGTAAGAATTCAAACTGTTTTCTCATATCTCAGGAAAATATCATTTTAGTTAGGCATAAGATCATATAATGTGCTGGTTAAGGAAGATCCACACTTGGCCGATGCGAAGCTGTCACTCACGCATCGAATTATCCCAGGGGCATAACATATTTTAGACCGTTACCCTTGTCAGCGTCTTCTAGGGTACCCATTTCTAGGATTACTCCCCAGACATTAGGGCTCTCGTAAACCGGGTCGATTCCCTAATCATGTCCGCTTAAAGCACTTATCTTAACCATTAAAATCGTACTAAACCATTATAGGTTATTAAAAGGGTCACTATCACAAACAATAAAGTCTCACCTTCAAGTGAGTTACAAATCACATCCTTTTAATAGTTGCTTACATAATTAAAACTATGCTTGTCTAGCAAAATAAACCATAACCCTATTAATGGTCTATGGTCCTTTCATTTTCGATAGGGAAAAGCTCTTAAGATCATGGTGAGTCTACTAACTCGCAATTCAAAACTGAAGTAATTGGCTAGCATATAATTCAAAACTAGGTCTTGCAATTAAACATCTTTAGTTACCCTTTTTAAGTTCATTTCAATCCTTTAAATGCAAAAGAAGGAATCCAATGTAAGTCAAACCCTTAAAACATTTCGAGCTCATTACTCATTTCCTTTTCAAATCCCTAAACCTGTTAACCAATCAGCTGAATCATTCAGGTGAGTGGTTCGGCGATTTAGAGTCATTTGGGTTACAAACGTCTTACCAGTCAAAACAGGCAACTGATGAACGTTTAGAAACATCTTGAATCATGTAAATAAGCTTTTAACAAACCTTTTAAAGTTCTCTAAAATTTATAATTCATTCACATAATATAATCTCATCAACTCAAGAGGGGAAGGGTTCGCAAACAGCACATTCATTCCACTTAGCAGGAATAGTTTCAGAGAATTTGCCTAGCACACAATCACTAGGCAATTCATAAGATTACGATCAATTTTAATCCTAGGCTCCCTCCTCACATAGCACCATCCACAAAAACCTCAAATCATTTATTAGTTCCACCTCAAATCCATTCAACTACCAAGCTTAATTTTTGGTTCAGCATCATAACAATTCAATCTCTTAGCTAGCAAAACCAATATCTACAAAAATAGTATACATATATACTCATCAAAACAGAATTTAAAACATGCTTAAACTGATATGACAACAACATTATTGGATAATTAGTTTACTCTAAAAATTCCCCAAACTGACTAGCTGTAATCATCATAATAGCACATATGATTCGAGCCCCTCAAGATGCGACAGTCTCGTGGATGCTCAACAACAGTATGAGTTCTCTCAACATTACAAAATCAGACTTGGTTAGCAAATTACGCATCAATCTCAGCATGTATGTGAACCAATCAACACCATCATCACATTTACCACGTCTTAGCCTTAATCCCTCCAATATTGATAACAATCTCAAAATTANNNATGAACTTCTCACAATCATTAAAATCTACTTTGAAATTACTAATAATTTAAGATTAAGAGAGAACCCACCTCGAATCCAAGCTGAGGACCTCTTCTAAGAGCTTTTGGGTGCTATTGTAGATGCTTAAGAACCTGAAAATTCAACCCTTTTTTCGCTGCTAAACTCAGACCCGAAGTAACCAACCCAGACTCAATTTTCACCCTTTATCGTTGCTACTACTGGTGGTTACCAAAATCGGCTCAGCTGCCACTTGGTCGCCACTGACCTCTCACTCAGCCTAGCCTCTCTCTCTCTCTCTCTCTCTCTATGTGGACTGTGAATCGTGAAAGGGGATTGCAGGGCTGCAGTGCGAAATGGGTGGCAGGGCTGAACTGACACCACCCACCATCGGTTTGCTGCCGCCTTTTCCTCTCTCTCTCTCTTGCTGGTGGTTGTCGAGGAGGGGTCGCAGGGTAGCCAGAAGGGGAAACCCCCCTCTCTTTCATGTTTTTCAGAAAAGGTAAGGGGCTTCGGGCCCTTTTACTCTTTTCTCCCTTTCTCTTTTTTTTTTTGATTTATTTTGGTTGTTTAATCTCATTTATTAAATCGAGTTCGATCCTAAATCATCTAATTCTGGTAATCTGGATCCCACATGCCCTTGTACAATTTGTTAATTTTGCATAAGTATGCCTCATCTTAGCTTTTAACGAGCCCACTAATTCCATATAATCAAGTAATTCAATCGAGAATATTAATAAAATTATTCTGTACACGTATTACACCTAATTAGTGTGCAAATAATTAATTTAACATGGCCAATTTAACAAAACACAGTTAATGAAAAATTAACCCAAATAGTTAGCCCCAGATTAAGAAATCCTGGCTAATATACATGTATTGTAAACTTGATCTTTATCATACTTATGCTTGGGAAGACTCTTAACAGATCATGCGTAGATAATTTATCTATAATATGCATACTACACTACCCAGTATATCTTATATGCTACAATATTGTATCATTAACAGCAATTATAAAGCATGCAAGATTTTTAAAAATTAGCATTATTAGGGTTAATAGCATAACCATTTGCCACTCTAAAAATTTGGATAGGGTCAATAGCATAACCATTTCCCACTCTAAAAATTTGGATAGAGTAATACTTCTAGTTTCAAGGCTAAAGACATCACATTGGACAGAACTAAATGTGACTTTGCTGCCTTTCTTACATAATTGAGAAATGCTAAGCAAATTGAATTTCCGACCATCTACTATGTAAACATTCTAAATTAAGTTAGAGGGATTTGCATTGACTTTTCGACTCCAATGATCTTTCTAATATTTTTGTCTCCAAATATAACTTTTCCTTGATTGGATTCTTCAGGTTTAGAAAACACTATAGAATAACCATTCATATGCCTTGAATATCTACTATCAAGGTACCATAGATCAATGTTTGCCTTAAAGCATACATACAAAATGGACATCAAACCTTTCTACCTCTCTTGTTTGGAAATCTGTGCAGGATTTGTTATCATGTTCAAGGGTTTTGTACCATTGGCCACGCACACTTGAACAATAATAGGACTGCATACAGCGTGATCCTTAGGATCCACAAAGTTTCTATGCCATCATTTTTTTGTTAGAGTTACTTTGGTATCCTTTCTTCATGCTTGAACGATCAAAGTACCTTTGAAAAATATTGTCAATGTGCCTTGAAATGCTCTTCCCTTCATAAGCAATTGTCACTTTACGAAAGAAGTTCTGATATGATTTCATTTTGTTACCAGAATCATATCCACCTTCTCTATTAAAGGACACACTTTAATGTTCGAGTAAATTGTCTAAGTTTTCTAGTCTCTTGGTGAGTTTTGAAAGAGATTTTTGAAAATCCTCACACAAAGCCTTAAGCCTTTGAATCTCATCTTCAACTTCATAAGGCTGGTCAGTAAGCTCAAAGTTAAGTTTGGAAATATCCTCTATTTTTCCACCTGTGCCATTCTTCTTAGAGGGTTTTGGTCTCTTTTTCAGAGTTATTCCACTCATAGAATTTATCATAGAGTTCTAAAACTTATTTGTTTTCATCTATCAAAAAATCTTATATTTTTTGTAATAATGACCAAATTCAACTTACAAACTTTCATTGTCATATTTTAAAAGAGCAGCTTCATCATGAAGGAACTTTATCATAGAAAGATATTCGTCTTCGGCATTTACACATGTATGATAATCTCGGGAAGTCATGTATAGACATTTTAGACAAGAGAGATTTTCCCTACCCTTAGCCTCTTTGAGTACTAATTTATAGTACCCTGAGAGCTTAGATTTTGCTTCTGATTCCTTTCTATTTTCCATGAAGCACAGGTTAGCAACATCATTCCTTTTAGCCTCACTATTATTGGGTCACTATCACTCCATGCAACTGTCATGGCCTTTTGCCTTTTCCCTTGGGTTTCTTCTTTTTGGCTTTCGTTTTCAAGGACTAGCAATCTTTCATCATGTATCCTTATTCGCCATAATCAAAACAGACAGTCGGGTCAGTTTTAGGGTTTTGAAAGGAGGACTTTACACCTTTCTGAAGTCAAAATTCTTCTTCTTGAGCATTTTGTGGACGCCTCTAGCTAGCTCAACAACATTATCCTTTAATGTTTCAGATTCTGAGTCTTTATAATTGTAGTTTTCAAGGATACCCATCGGTCAGAGGTTTTTTTCTACCTGTCTCGAGGTAGATCTCATTAGTTAGAAGTTTTCTAACCAAATCCTCCAACTTTAAGGTTTTCAAGTTCTGAAACTCTTCAACTACTACGTCCTTGGCTCCCCATTGGTTCATTAGGAGACTTCTTAAAAAATTTCCTCACCATCTCTTCATTTGAGTAGACTTTTCCAAGAGACTTGAGGCTACTGGTGATGCAAAATCTAATGTATGTCTTGTTAGATTTGAGAGTACACAAACACAAGAGGGGGGGTGAATTGTGTTGGCAAA
>NCQT01147199.1:1903-14280 GCA_002740465.1 Stenocereus thurberi | reverse complement strand
AACTCATTTGAAATCACCAAAAACATCATCATGAACACCAATGGATTAGAAGATGACCAAATTAAAGATAAAACAATCAAAAATCCAACACTTTAATAACAAGCTTGCATGATTAACATCAACCCTAATCCTAGCATGATCCAACCTCAGCTCCACCATGATCAACACCAAAGTAACTCTTATTTCTTATCAAAACAACATGATCAAAGATCATAAACATCAAAACAAGAATCAAAACTAAAATAAAAAGCAAAACCAACAAGATCAAGTTTCAAGATTACTTACTTTGCTTGAAAATAAGTAGAGATGGATGTGATGTTTAGAGGTTTTGATGATGGAGGATGGTGGCCAGGGGTAAAAGGATGTCAAGGGGGTCAGAGATCACCAGAGCTGGTTGGAAAACCGCCAGAACTAGCTGGGAGTGCTGCTGCCATCAGGGAGAGAAAGAGGAGAGAGAAAATGGAGTTTGCGGATTAAGTTGTGATTTTTTGACTAATCCACAACTTGGCTGAGTTTTTAACTAGAAAAGTAACTTTTTTTAGCTAATCATGGTTAAGTTTAATCATGGTAATTAGTTAGATTAACAAGCAAACTTGTTGGGCTTTAAAACAATTGAAATAAGTTGGGTTCGGGAATAAAACGCTTCGTAACGATAATGTTTTTACGAAACTCAAAATTAAATCTTTGTAATGTCACGGAAGACAAAATAAATTACTTAGATTAAACTTGTTAAAGACTACTATCAATTCTTCCAAAGTTAACATTAATCAATTAAATGAACAAATAAAATCCGAAATGCCAAGTGAAGGCCCAAATAAAATTTTCCCACTAGGGTGAATAAATACGATAAATAATTATGAGAAAAAATCATGAACATGAGATAATCAAATAAATAACCATAATTAAATAATTTAGGGTTGGGCAATTACAAATATCTTGAATCTATGGATTTTTCAAATAGTAAGATCCTTGTCCCTTGTAATTTTCTGCTACTTGTTTAAGACTATAATGTTGTATTTTTGACTCAGTAACTTTATATTTTAGTAATGAGCTTTTAAGCTTTTGAAGATATTGAGCTTTAATATCTACTTGCTCAATTTTCTGCGTAATTTCAAAGAGAAGCTCATTTTATGATTGATCTTTAGTGATTATATTACAATTGTTCGAACAAAGAGTGACTTCTTCATCTGAGGATTTAGAAGGGCTAGAATCAGATGTTTGAATTTCTTAGAGTACTTCTTCAGAATCATAATGAATTAAGAGGGACAACATTGTTTTTTGAAACTTTTCGTCATCAAGTGGCACAGTTTTCTCTTTTAATGGGCATTTATTAGCTTTATGTCCTCCTTCACGACACTTATAACAAGCAATCACTTGAGTTTGAAAGGGCTTGCTATAATATTTTTTCAGTTTTATTAGAAAAGTATCTGTACAGTTTTTTTAGGGTTTTGACAAAATGTATTTTTAGTTTCATATTTGTTTGGATAATTTTTTGAAGATCTTCTAATAAACATTTTTTTAAAGACTTAGAAGTCTCTATTTTTTGATAACCAAAATGTTCCGAAATGATTCATGTTCATTTTGAAATAGCTTCTTTTCATATTTATATTTATTTTGAATTTTTAGTTCGATGCAGAGAGCTAGTCCTTCGGTCTTGATAAGGTAAATAAGTGACTATAGCTTAAACTATGCCTTGGAATTTTTGTTGAATCACAGTGGTCTTTTAATTTTAGCCTTATTCTTTGAGAAAAAATGGCTGATAACCCCTAATTGAATTTTTTTTTCATTGTTTTCATTGGCATCCTTCCTTTCTAGGACATAGGTAAGAATCATATCCTTATACCAGTGTAATCACTTAGACTTGGTCGTCTAAGATTTTGAATTATCACTGAATGGGAAGAGATCAATACTTCAGTATTTGTAATGAAGTACATGACTATAGTGTCAATAAGGTATTCTACCGCATCAAACTTATAGGTGAATTCTGGATTTATGTCAGAAGTTTGTAGATCTTGAATAGTTTCTATTGAACTTTGAAGTTGATGATGGAAGATATTTATTCTACCCTAATGTGTAGGAATATTACCGCATGAACTTTTGAATTGAGCTGTAAACCATAAGCAAGGACTTCTACAACGTTTTCAACTAAGGCTCCTTTTACAATGTATGAAGTTACATAGATACCCATGTCTTAAAAAGTTTCGGTAATTTCATAAGCAAAATTCCCATCTGTCCTTCATTCGTAGGGAGTATTTTTGTCATAACTAGAATGAATTAGTGACTTATCGATCTCAAATTGAAGACATGGAGGGGTAGTTCTTGGATAATATGGGTGATTTTAATTTCTAATTTTCCATCTATTATTTTGTGCACCAAATTTCATAATTTGAGTTTCTTTGAAATTATCTTCAATGGTTTGATTAAAATTTGGATTGTTCAAGGTGCCAAATTCAAAGTACAAGCTCTTAGGTCGATTGCTATAGGATGGTTATTAGTACAAAATATTTCTTTTGATTGAAAATTTTCAAATGCTTTTTGAAATTCTTATGAATCCTTTTTCCATATCTTGGCTTGTCTTTTAATAGCACAATGAGATGGATTGCAACTGGGAATAAGCAGTTTGTGCTTATTGAGATAATTGTTCAACTGATAGAAAAAAAGTATATTTTCTGAGTTTAGTTAACTGTTTATAAAAAGTAGTTTTGAGTTATAGTTACATGTCCTTATAAAAATAAGAAAAGAACCAATTTCAATATGTTGGATTGTACTCTAGATAAAAATATTGGTTAAGGTAAACTATGTTGACCAAAAAATTGTTTTTGGCAATAACACTTATGTCAAAAGGAATTTTCTCTTGAAAAGTTTAAAAGCCCAAAACTCTGGCAGAATATGTTTATTTGATGGGTGGTGATAAATCATTTTGCTTCAAATAGTTTCCATTTGAATACAAACCATCATTATATCCTATGCTTAAAAATAAAAGGGAACTGGATGATGATGATAATATCATAATGTTAGAATGATTAGCCTCACGGTAATAAACTAAACCAATGAAATTAATTAATAGGAAATGGCACATGAATGTGCTCATAGCAAACAAAGACTCATTAATAGCTTAAAAATAATTACTATGGAACGGCATTGGGACTACCTTCATTATAAACTTATAATGTCGGGACTACCAATCATCAAACTGACCTATAGAATGACCAGAGCACCCTAAGGACTCATAGAGGTTGACCAACGCTAATGACCATCACAGCTCATGCCAAGTGTTAGACTTATCTAAGTCCTTAATAACGACATTCATATGGCATGAAGGGGATTAACCTTCTTTAGGCTAATTGATAAATTCCTTGACTAATCCTAGGGAATTCAGCCTTAAATCGTTATAAGATCAACACTTGGATAGATACTTGACTCTGATACTAGTTGGTGAACAGAACCGAATATAAATTTTAATTTTAAAATTTACATGACATAACATAAAACATGAACAACTGAATAATAAATGAATTGTACACATGAATAGTAAAATGAATAGTCATCGTAAAATGAATAGTAAATAGTAACTTACTATTATTGATTGAGCAGTGCAGGAACAGTTATAAGAGGATGCTTAGTGAGGATAAAAACGCAGGCAAGAAAGGTTAGTAAAGGACACTGAGAGGGGAAAGCTTATGCCTTTTAATACAACTTTGAAATCTTTAAATAGGCCAAAACAAACAACTTGAATGGTTAATAGTAATTAGAGCAGTAAATTGAAAATGTCTCTAACATTTGAACAACAAAAACTTAATATTATTGAAATAGGTCATCCTTGAATGTCAATCATATTTGTAATTATTTGCCAGGCATATTTGAATAATTTGATAAAGGTTATGCATAATATTGATTTCTTGAATCCACAATTGCCATAGCTTCATTGAAATTCATTCAATACTATTCATTAGGACATAAATGAGTAAACTTCGGTTGGGTGGTGAAAATTTCCTCGAGTGTTGGATATGGTAGGTGATGAAGATGACGATTACGATGATGACCTAGACAAGAGTCCTCCTAATGATACCGCCGTAATGACATAATGATTAGTCTCAAGATAAATAACTAAACTAAAGAACTTAACCAACACAAAATGGGACATAAATGTGTTAATTGTAGACAGAGACTCATTAATCACATAACAATAATTACTACAGGACCTCCTCCATTTCAACCATATACTGCCGAGAACATCAATTATCAGGCTAACCAATGGACTTACCGGGACACCCTAAGGACTCACAGAGGCTTATCATCGCTGCTGACCAACATAGCTCCATGCCAAGCGTCTAACTTATTTAAGTCCTTAGTAAGGATATTCATGTATCATTAAGGGTAAATTAACCTGCTTTAGACTAACTGATAAATCCCTAGACTAATCTTAGGAAATTTATCATAGATTAATCATGATTCATGGCTAAAATGCAACACTAGGTTATGATACTAGTTAGGAAACAAGCATAGCATGTAGTAAGGAATTGCATTCATCCTGGGAGTATTCCAAGTGGAATATCTGTTGCAACCCATTGAATCAATTTGCTCTATTTGACCTTTAAGTTTCAAAACTGCCTTCTGTTAAAGGGAATGTTTCTCTCCATTAATGAGTTCAACAACAAAAATAAAGACTGAAAGTATGGCTTGTCAACGGGCAAAGATTTGCTTTTATACACGATTGTAAACACCTCTTTGCAACACTTCTTTTGCACTTTTATACTCAATTCTTAATAAGAATTTTTTATAATATAAATCATCTTGAAAAGGAATTTTTTGCAATATAAGTCGTCTTCCAGTATAAATCATCTTGAAATTGAGTTGAAGTTTAGTCCAAACTGCACTATGGAGCCTCACTAATTGTTCAGAATTTGAGTCAAAACATTGCTTGAGAATTCCAACGAAACCCATATCTAATGCATATGTTTCAACTACCTTAAATGTATGTGGATGCAGTATACTTAAACTTGGGATAGTGGTTTACAAATTTCTTTGAGTTTAGGAGAGAAATTTGCAACATAATTTAGACAACTAAGAAATCTTTACAATTTGCTTTTATCTGTTATTTTTTCTAAAAATTTGCATGCAAATTCAATAGGTCATTAAATAGGTTTAATAGTACCATTAAAAATGCCATGGCCTAAATCCATGATTTTGGTTTGAAATAATTTTATTGGAAAATGTACTTTGGATTGAAAACTAAATTTTGGAATAGACATGATGACCATATCTTTTAATGACATTAAAAAATGTATGTAGATGCTTGAAATGTTGATGTAAATTTTTTGAATAATAAGAACATCATCAGTGTAAACCGTTAGAAATTCCAAATAATCATTGAATATATCACTCATAATATGTTGAAATTTAGAAGGAACATTTTTTAGCCCAAACGGAGTCATATTTCATTCGCAGTATCCAAATGGAGTGGTGAATGCAATTTTATATCTATCCTTTTTGGTAGTATCCAAATGAGGCTGTGAATACAATTTTATGTCTATCCTTTTTGGTAATTTGAATTTGCCAGAAACGAACTTCATATGAAATTCTGAAAATATTTTTACATCATATAATATTCCCAAGAAATTCTTCTTGTTGGGGATCGGATATCTTGTCCAATGGAGAACTTCATTGAGTGGCTTGTAATTGATGAATAATCTAGAAACATCATATTCTTTTTGGGCTAGGTTATGAACATAGAAGGCTGAACAGTTCCGAGGAAATTTAGGGGGTTAGGTAAGTTTTTTGTGCAATAAAGATTGAATTTCTTTTCTACAAAATTCTAAAAGATCCGTATTCATTTAAGTAGGACGTGCTTTTGTTGGAATATTTCTTTTTATCAAAATCCTTTTCCTACGATATGTTGTTTTATATCCCAAAAAACATTTTGAATATCAGCACAAACATAATCCTCAAATAATTTCTTTATGTTTTGATTTTTTTGTAGGATTTTTGGTATAGTAATTGTTCATCAACATTTGCTTGAACAGTTTCTATTTTGGAGAAAGGCTATTTATTTTTCTTCAGTAGAGATAGCTCTAGAAGTTGAGGTTTCTTCGAAAATTATAATATCAAATTCAAATCTAACCTCTTTTCCAAGAATATTTGAATAAACTCTTTTGAAATCAACAATAAAATGATAAATTTGAAGTAAGAAAGGGAGTTCCAAGAATGACTTGTTGTTTGAGATTTTTAATTACTATTAAAACAATTTTGAAACAATATTCGTTATAAAAAATATAGGCATATGAAAGTTTGTAATTAATTTGATGTCTATAGCCAGTAGCACTAGCCATTGTTTGTTTAGTTATCTCGAAATATTTAGAAGGAATCAAACCTTCTTGATTGCAATTCATGTAAGCACCACTATCTACTAGAGCAATGGAATGAAGTTTGAAATATTTAACTATGATAGCAACAAAGACATGCCATTTTTTAAAATCATAATAATTGAAAGGAATGCTTCACAGTTTTGCGCATCTAGACTTTGTTTAGGAGAAGATGGTGTGCATTGATTAAGGGATTTTGATTATTCAAGCTAGGAAACTCGATTTTCAAGTTCTTGAAGTTGAGAAATAAGGGTTGAATTTGTTTCCATACGAAGATTTTGAGTTTTGATTTGATCCCTTAAATCTTTAACTTTGACTTTGAGTTGATTGACTTCTTGTTTCAATATTTTGAATCTATGGATTTTCAAATAGTAAGATCCTTGTCCCTCGTAATTTTCTACTACTTGTTTAAGACTATAATGTTGTATTTTTGACCCGGTAACTTTATCTTTTAGTAATGAGCTTTTAAGCTTTTGAAGATATTGAGCTTCCATATTTACTTCCTTAATTTTCTTGGTAATTTCAAAGAGAAGCTCATTTTATGATTGATCTTTAGTGATTATATTACAATTGTTTGAACAAAGAGTGACTTCTTCATCTAAGGATTTAGAAGGGCTAGAATCAGATGTTTGAATTTCTTAGAGGACTTCTTCAGAATCATAATGAATTAAGAGGGACAACATTATTTTTTGAAACTTTTTGTCATCAATTGACACAATTTTCTCTTTTAATGGGCATTTATTAGCTTTGTGTCCTACTTCCCCAAACTTATAACAAGCAATGACTTGAGTTTGAAAGGGCTTGCTATAATATTTTTTTTAGTTTTATTAGAAAAGTACCTTCACAGTTTTTCTTAGCATTTTGGCAATATGTATTTTTAGTTTCATCTTTTTTGGGATAATGTTTTGAAGATCTTCTAATAAACATTTTTTTTAGAAGTAGGAGCCTCTATTTTTGATAACCAAAATGTTCCAAAATGATTCAAGTTCATTTTGAAATAGCTTCTTTTCATATTTACATTTATTTTGAATTTTTAGTTCGAAACAGAGGGCGAGTCCTTCTATCTTAATAAGGTAAATAAGTGAATATAGCTTAAACTATGCCTTGGAATTTTTGTTGAACCACAGTGGTCTTTTAATTTTTGCCTTGTTCTTTGAGAAAAAAAGGTTGATAACCCCTAAATGAATTTTTCTTTCATTAGTTTTCATTGGCATCCTTCCTTTGTAGGACATAGGTAAGAATCATATCCTTATACCATTTGTAGTCACTAAGACTTGGTCATCTAAGATTTTGAGTTATCACTTAATTGGAAGAGATCAATTCTTCAGTATTTGCAATGAAGTACATGACTATAGTATCAATAAGGTATTCTACCGCATCAAACTTTTAGGTAAATTCTAGATTGATCTCAGAAGTTCGTAGATCTTTTATCATTTCTATTAAACTTTGAAGTTGATGATGGAAGATGTTTATTTTACCCTAATGTGTAAGAATATTATTGCATGAACTTTTGAATTGAGCTGTAAACCATAAGTAAGGACTTTTACAACATTTTCAGCTGAGGCCCCTTTTACAATGCATGAAGTTACATAGATACCCGTTTCTTAAAGAGTTTTGGTAATTTCATATGCAAACTTCCCATCTGGACTCCATTCATAGAGAGTATTTTCATCATAACTAGAATGACTTAATGACTTATTGGGCTCAAATTGAAGATGTGGAGGGGTAGATCTTGGATAATATGGGTGATTTTAATTTCTAATTTTTCATCTATTATTTTGTGCACCAAATTTCATAATTTGAGTTTCTTCGAAATTTTCTTCAATGGTTTGATTAAAATTTGGATTATTCAAGGTGCCAGATTCAGAGTATAAGCTCTTAGGTTGATTGCTATAGGATGGTTATTAGTACAAAATATTTCTTTTTATTGAAAAATTTCAAATGTTTTTTGAAATTCTTATGAATCCTTTTTTCATATCTTGGCTTGTCTTTTAATAGCACAATGGGATGGATTGTAATTGGGAATAAACAGTTTGTCCTTATTGAGATAATTTTTCAACTAATCGAAAAAAGTATATTTTTTGAGTTTAGTTAACTGATTATAATAAATAGTTTTGAGTAATAGTTGCATGTCCTTATAGGAATAAGAAAAGAACCAATCTTAATATGTTGGATTTTAATCTAGATAAAAATATTGGTTAAGATAGACTAAGTTCACTAGAAAGTTGTCTTTGGTAATAACATTTATGTCAAAAGGAATTTTCTCTTGAAAAGCTTAAAAGCCTAAAACTCTGGCAGAATATGTTTATTTGATAGGTGGTGATAAATCATTTTGCTTGAAATAGTTTCCATTTGAGCACAAACTATCATTATATCCTATGCTAAAAAGTAAAAGAGAATTAGATGATGATGATTATATCATAATGTTAGAATGATTAGCCTCACGATAATAAACTAAACCAATGAAATTAATCAATAGGAAATGGCACATAAATGTGCTTATAGCAAACAAAGACTCATTAATAGCTTAAAAATAATTACTACGGAATGACATTGGGACTATGTCCATTATAAACCTATACTATTGGGACTACCAATCATCAGACTGACCTATAGAATGACCAGAACACTCTAAGGACTCATAGAGGTTAACTAACACTGATGACCATCACAGCTCCGTGCCAAGTGTCAGAATTATCTAAGTCCTTAATAACGACATTCATATGGCATGAAGGGTTAATTAACCTTCTTTAGGCTAATTGATAAACTCCTTAACTAATCCTATGAAATTCAGTCTTGAATCATTGTACGATCAACAGTTGGATAGACACCTGACTCTGATACTAGTTGGTGACCAAAACCGAATATAAATTTTAATTTTAAAATTTACATGACATAACATAAAACATAAACAACTGAATAATAAATGAATTGTACACATGAATAGTAAAATGAATAGTCATCGTAAAATGAATAGTCATTGTAAAATGAATAGTAAATAGTAACTTGCTATTATTGACTAAGCAGTGGAGGAACAGTTATAAGAGGATGCTTAGTGAGGATGACAACGCAGGAAAGAAAGGTTAGTAAAGAAAATTGAGACGGGAAGGCTTATGCCTTGCAATACAACTTTGAAATCTTTAAATAGGCCCAAAAAAATAATTTGAATGGTAAACAGTAATTAGAGCAATAAATTGAAAATGTCTCTAACATTTAAACAACAAAAAGTTAATATTATTGAAATAGGTCATACTTAAATGTCAATCATATTCGTAATTATTTGCCAGGCATCTTCGAATAATTTGATAAAGGTTATGCATAATATTGATTTCTTGAATCCACAATTGTCCTAGCTTCACTGAAATTCATTCAATACTATCCGTTAGGACATCAATGAGTAAACTTCAGTTAGGTGGTGAAAATTTCCTCGAGCGTTAGATAAGGTAGGTGATGAAGATGATGATGATGATGATGACCTAGACAAGGGTCCTCCTAATGATACCGCCATAGTGACATAATGATTAGTCTCAAGATAAATAACTAAACTAAAGAAGTTAACCAACATGAAATGGGACATAAATGTGCTAATTGTAGACAGAGACTCATTAATCACCTAACAGTAATTACTATGGGATCACCTCCATTTCAACCATATACTGCCGAGACCACTAATTACCAGGCTAACCAATGGGGTTACCAGGACACCCTAAGGACTCACAGAGGCTTATCAACGTTGCTGGCGAACATAGCTCCATCCCAAGCGTCTAACTTATTTAAGTCCTTAGTAAGGATATTCATATGTCATTAAGGATAAATTAACTGGTTTAGATAAACTGATAAATCCCTAGACTAATCTTAGGAATTTATCATAGGTTAATCATGATTCAAGGCTAAAACGTAACACTAGGTTGTGATACTAGCTGGGAAACAATCATAATGTGTAGTAAGGAATTGCATTCATCCTGGAAGTATTCCAATTATAATATATGTCTCAACCCATTAAATGAATTTAATCTATTTGACCTTTAAGTTTCAAAACTGCCTTTCGTTAACATTCATGAAGAAGCTATTAGATTGAACAACGATTGTGAAACTTTTAAACTTTTGTCCAGTGTTTCAATTAATAAATAATTTTAAATGGGGTTTACATATATCTAATTTGGATCACTTCAAGTAAACATTAAACCTTCATCTAAGCTTGGTGTCGATACACTTGTCTATTTAAGAGTTACGGATGATAGATTAAAATCATATCAAGATTCAATCCTTGCTTTGGTTCAAGCCAATGTTTGAAATAGCCCAGTTCATTTCAATTATCGCTAGATTATTCCGTTAATCTGATTGATTGTTGGATCTTACATACTTTAATCTTAGATGTTTATCTAATTACTAATAAACTCAAAGAACTTTCAAATACTTTTGCTGTTTTATAGACTATATTATCATCCAAATTAAATCCAAGATTTAGTGTTATTTCTTCCACAAAAGAAAAAAGAGTACTTATTCAAGTTTGTGTTGATAAGTCTGCCACTTTTGTTACTAAGAGACTAAAGTGGAATGAAATTAGTATTCTTTAAAAATTTGTTATTTTAAATCCTAGGCCTTCTTGGAATATTACTATTAGAGAAATTTCTCAAATTATGGAGGATCTTGTCCAAAGACCTTCACTCCATTTTGGTTCATTCTGTGAGCCCTCTAGACCCAGTACTATTCAAGATTCTAGTTAGCCAGACTACCAATTTCATCAACACCATTCATGAATAGAGACCCTTATATAAGCAGAATAATTCATCGACCGCTCTACATAAGGTCCTCTATAATGATACCCAATCTAATAAACATATCATATCTCCTACCTTTTCTCAAATGAGAAGCCCACCTAAATTAAATGAAATTATTAAAATTAAATTTCAAGTTAACTGAGTGAATCTCAAGAAAGAATCTTACCTAGATTATAATCAGCTATATAAAGAATGGTCTTTTTTCTTATTTTTCCAAGGACATACAACAATTACTTAAAACTATTTATTACAATCAATTAGCAAAAATCAAAGTAAAAGTACCTCTCCTTGATTATATAAATACGTATTTGAAAAAACACCAACTTTCTATTCCAGATACCATCCGTAAGTTTATGCCATAGAAGACAAGCAAAATTATAGCATTATTCATTAAAAAGGCATCGACAGTTTTCATCCATTCTCAGCTACACACCATATCCATTCTTGTATCCAAAGATGACTCTTTCATAGGCAATCCTTTGAAAACCACCAGGAGGAGATGGGAAAAAAGATTCCCAAGAAATTCAAAAAAAATTTGAAGAAACATCAAGACATTGAATAGATTAATTACTCAAATCGAATTTTGCATATCATGGCTACCCAGCTAGATTCAATAACAACATAGTTATAAGAAAATTCTACCAAATATTCACTTGAATCTCCCAAAATTGAGAAATTTCTAAAAGTAATTCGCCACCTTTACTCAATACTTTTGGCATACCCATTAAAAAAATTCCTTTTATTCATACAGGAAATTAAGAAGATACAACAAGAAAGAAACTGAACTATTTTAGAAAATTTTTGACACTTTTGAAAAGTTAGAAAACCCCATATAATTGAAACAAACACTTTGTATTGATAGGTTACCCAACAACAATCAACATAACAATTCAGATTCAAGTTTTAGTGTGTCAGATAAATCAAGTCTTATTCAAATTATCAAAAATTATTCCAAAAGCCCCCCAAAATTAAAGCTTTCATCTATCATAAAACAAAGAAGAAATTTAAAAGTTGTTGAAAATCTTGAAAACACAACCACAAAAAGAAAAATATCCAAGAAAATAGCTGCCTTGAATATTGAAAAACTAGGTAAATGGATAATAAAAGAAAAAAAATTATGCACAAACAATTCTAAAATTTAAGAAAAAAATGTTTAAACATATTTCTATTGAATCAAACCACTTATACTCTTTTGAAAATCAAGAAATTATTAACCAAAGAAGATCTAAGTTTT
>NCQT01147051.1:20759-32675 GCA_002740465.1 Stenocereus thurberi | reverse complement strand
AGGAACCCATGAACTGAATCAAAGCAATGGGAATAAATTGACAAAATCAAAGTAATTTTCCAAACAAGTGATACTCCCTAACAATCCCCTAATTAGAGTTATTATGTCATTTGTAGAAAAACAAAGTCAACTAAACAACAAAATCAACATAATCTAAAGTCCATCAAAGCAATAGGAAACCATAGACTGAATCAATATTAATCAAAGCTCATACTTCACTCCATCAAGCAAATTATGATTTCAGAGGAATATGGAACGATTGAAGCCATCTAAACTAGGACTATTTGCCAAAACATCTAGAGCATAATCCAAAACCAAGGTCAGAAAAGAAGCCAAAACCGAGAGAAATTTGAACTAAAATAATGGAATTTCAAGTCCAAAATCAAAATCTCATTCAAATTTTATTGAAACGAATTTGATTACACCAGTTTGTTAAAACCGAGGCTAGATCTAGAAATGAAAACGAAAACTAGAGAAAAACTTGAAAAAGAAAATCCAACTCTAAGCTCTGCTCTCATCTAGAAAATGCCTTCGAATTTTTATAGCTGGCCTTTAGAATCCAACCATCTTTGACTCCTCAAAAACCCAGTCTTCATTGCTCCATTACGCTTCCTTTAAAGCCCTTGTAACTAGCGCTATACATTATTCGGTCCAAACGTAGACCGAATTGGACCAGACCAGACCTAATGAATTTGGTCCGGTCCACAGTCCACAAATTTTTTTAATTAGGTCTTCGTTCTGGTCCCGTCCGATCCATTGGTCCACTGGTCCAGATCGAGGGCCGAATAAAAAAAATTTGAAAATCGATTTGTCACTTGTTCAATTTCAATTTTCTTTTACAACTTGTAATTTCTCATATGTTAAAGAATATTGATTTTTTTTTAATAACTTGTAATTTCTCATATGTTAAAGAATATTGATTTTTTTTTAATAGTGGAAATATGTTAAACTGGTTCATAATGAAACAAATGTAAGATGTTCATATTGTAAAAATATTTACCTTCGATGTCACCCAAGTTCTCAATTTTGTTAGTGTGATGATTCGGTCCGATCCGATTCGGTCCCCTTTTTTCCAATCCTGTCTCGGTCCAATCCACGACTTATTTAGTCCGGCTTACAGTCCATAACTTCTCTTTTATTCGGTCATCGGTCCAACCTCGCACAGTCCAGTCCTATCTGGTCCGAGTTTGGACCGATGAACCACCCTACTTGTAACCACAGAACCGTGATGGTGATGACGATGGAACTGATAGGTAACGATCAGATGTGATAATGGGATAATGAATCTTGATAATTGAAGGAGGAGAGAGAGAAAGTCATGCTAGATGAGGAGTCGTGGGCTCTCTGCGTTCCGGGTCACCAAGGAAGAAGAAAGAAAGGGGAAGGGGGGGAGTTGGACACGTGAGGCACGCATAGGAGAAAGAAAAATGAAGAGAAGAGCTAGACTGGGGGGTTCTCTGGGCCACATCTCTGGGCAAGTAGAAAGCCCACGAGAAAGAGATAAGGAGGAAATATGTGAGTCAGAAGAAGGAGACCGACCGAGCTTCGAGAGAAGATAGGCCCAGAGTGAGGCACTGGGAGGCAAGCGCTTAACTAGGCTTCAGAAAGCAACTAGAAACTGGCCTGGTATAAGAGAGGAAAAGCTGACAATGGAGGAGAAGGGGAAGAAGGACCAAGCTTTGAGATTAGGCCACTGCTTCCGTTTTTTTTTTCTTTTGCTTCCTGTTGATCCAACACCATTTCCAACCTTCAAATTCATTTTATTCAAATCTCTATAATATCTACAAAAATAAATAAAATCATATCAAAAATTCAATTAACTAATTTATTATGAGCAAATATTAGGTAATAATAGGGCATAAAATGACACAATTTCAAGTTTAATAATACCCCTACACCTAAGTTTTGCTTCTCCTTGAGTAAAATCAAACTAAAAATCCTAGAAAAAGAAAAATAAAATTCTAAATCACTTTCGTATGAATCATGGTTGCACTTAGCATGTGCAACAAGTCCTTTAAACCCCTAGGTTACCCCTAGAGAACGAGTAAGGTCTCGTGAGGGTTTGCAGGAAATATATCCACAAAATCCTGAAATTTTTTCTTCTCAAAAACTCATATATACAATACCAGGGAAGACATATATACATATTCCAATGAGCCACATCACTTAAGTAACCCGAGAATTAGATCACATATGAACGCAATGTCATCAAGAAACTCTCTTGTGCCATTTCTAGTAATTCTAGTTTAGGCTTGGGTTCAGGTTTGGACTTCAAGTCAAAGTTGGCTCCACTCCTAAAAGGTTTTTTGCTTTCGACATCTCTAACCCAACCTGTCATGCAAATTCCACACCCTCACAAAAGGATATCCTTTTTTGGTGTTTTATTTTTCCTTCTTTTCTATTTTTTTGTTTTTTCTATTTTTTTCCTTTGATAAATAAAAAAAAAACAGAAAATAAACTAATCCTAGGAACACAATGAAAACAGAAAACTCAAAATAGCAAAAACAAAAACCAAAATAAACTAAACCTAAACAAGCAAAATCTAAGAATAAAATTAAAATGAAAAATCAAACTCCTAAAATCAGAACCCTTTACACAGAAAATTCAACACAATCACAAGGAACATGAATACTTTTTTTTCCAATTTTTTGTACCTAAATAGTGCAGAAAATTCCAAACAAGAGATTATTTTCAAAAATCACAGAAAATTCCATACAGTCCTAAACATCACACAAAAATTCACCTAGACTCTAAAAATCATGAGGAATCCACTATTTTAAATATCAGCATAGAAAAATTCACACCAGAACTACTCCAAAAAATTCAAATAGAATCTGAAATTCCTAAAAAAACCTGCTCCAGAATGTTTCTATTTTTCTTCTTTTTTGTTTTGTTCTTGCACAACTTAGCTAGATTTGTTAATTCTTTTTCTTCCAGTAGTAAAATCAACACTAAAAATCAAGATTAAATTGACCCTAAAAAACAAAATCAAAATACTAACTCAAATCAAAAATTAAAAACAAAGAAATCTAATTGAACTAAAACTAAATCTAATCAAAAATCAAAAATACGAAAACGAAAACGAAAACGAAAATAACTCAATAACTCAAATAACTCAACCACGACTCAGCACAACTGAATTTCACAAACTCATCCCCGACAGCAGTGTTAAAAACCTATTTTGATTTTCGCAAGCGCATGGTTTATCGTTGTAGAATTTATAGGTATCATCCTCGAGGATGAATTACAATATTAGTTCGCAAATTTCTAGTGTAAACTAAGGATTAAACTGACAAAACCAAATTAATTTTCCAAACAAGCGATATTCCCTAATAATCCTCTAATTAGAGTTACTGTGTCATTGGTCGAAAAACATAGTCAACTAAACAACAAAATCAGCATAATCTAAACTCAATCAAAGCAATAGGAAACTCAATCAAAGCAATAGGAAACCATGATCTGAATCAATATTAATCAAAGATCATACTCCACTCTATCAAGCAAATTATGATTTCAGAGGAATGGGGAAGGATTGAAGCCACTTAAACCAGGACTATTTGCTGAAACATCTAGAGCATAATCCAAAGCCAAAGTCAGAAAAGGAACCAAAAACGAGAGAAATTTGACTGAAATAATGGAATTTCAAGTCCAAAATCAAAATCTCACTTGAATTTTATTGAATGAATTTGATTACACCAGTTTATGAAACCAAGGCTAGATCTAAAAATGAAAACCAAAATTAGAGAAAAACTCAAAAATAAGCTCTGCCCTCATTTAGGAAATGCCTTTAAATTTTTGTAGCCAACTTTTAGAGCCCAACCATCTTTGACTCCTCAAAAACCTAGTCTTCATTACTCCATTAGAGACCTTGTAACCACAAAAGCATGATGGTGATGATGATGGAACTGACAAGTAACATCCGGATGTGATAATAGGACAATGAATGTTAATAGATGAAGGAGGAAAGAGAGAAAGCCATGGCAGAGGAGGAGTCGCGGGCTCTCTGCATTCTGGTTCATCAAGGAAGAAGAAAGAAAGGAGAAGGGGGAGTTAGACACGTGAGGCACGCATGAGAGAAAAAAATGAAGAGAAAAACTGGACTAGGGGGTTGTCTGGGCTGCATCTCTAGATAGGTAGAAGGCCCACAAGAAAGAGATGAGAAGGAGGAAATTTGGGAGTGATAAGAAGGAAACGGGTCGTGCGTGAGGAGAAGACAGGCCAGAATGAGGTGCTAGGAGGCAAGCACTTGACTGGGCTTCAGAAAGCAACCAAGGACTGGCCCAGTATGGGAGAGGAAAAGCTGACTGTGGAGGAAAAGGGGGAGGCAGACCAGCCTTCAAGATTGGGCCACTGCTTCCTTTTTTTCTTTTCTTTTGCTTCCTCTTGATCTAACACCATTTGCACACTTCAAATTTATTTTATTCAAATCTCTCTAATATCTACAAAAATAAATAAAATCATATTTAAAATATAATTAATTAATTTATTATAAGCAAATATTAGGTGATAATAGGCCATAAAATGAAATAATTTCAAGTTGAACATGTGCAATATGACCCATCCAAATTTGAGTGTTAAAGAAAATCTTGTCATTAAAACTTGAAATCATCAAAATCAATAATGTTTTAGCATTAATATCCTTACTGGGACTCTCAGAGTCATATCATAGGTTAGATTATGTGACGGAAGCATAACCTATCTAACTCATGGTAAAGAATCAATAGGTGTATGTAACAATTTGATGAGATGCAGAGATTGAGTATCAAAGTCTACTTAGAGCTCCCCTATATAAATACCATCTTAGAGAGACTGGTAAAACTATTAGAGTTGTGTATGTATCAAAGTTGATTATATGCAAATCATATCAACACCCTTAGGTAATATTCGTTTAAATGTAAACAACCACATAATGTAAACAAGTTTATAATTATATTTTCATTATCTTATTTGGGTGTAAAAGAGTATTACCAATAAAAACTTTCTTATAATTATGATTATTACAAACTATATAATCACGATTGCGTTATAAGATTGATTGTATTACATTACATGCACCCAAACATCACATTCATATAGTGAATCTATAACACTTAGGACTTCATTTAAATCACTCTGCACATCATTCTCTTAGAGAAAAGTACTCCTTGGCATACCATTGGCAATATGGATCTCATTACGGATGTCACCTGTTAGAGAGAAAGATTAAATTATATTTCATTCTTTTATTATCATGATTAATGAGATTATTAACATAATTATCTTTGATTATGTTTAAGGATGATATCGCATCAAAGTAAAGGGAAAAACTCAGCGAAAGCAGCCAAACAAGTTGAATTTCAAATTAACCCTGCATCAGTTAGTTGTCAACATCAAGCATCACATGTTGCTAGTACACTTTTTGGATAGGCTTCTTGATTAAGTCGTTCATCGTGCAATTAGTAAGAAGACTAGGGAGCAACAATTATTTGAACATTTATTTTTAAGACAAAGAAGCCTAGATGATGATTCTATTAGGGAAAAAAAGGGGATTACATAACATCAAGGAATTTTCTGAAGAGGGAAATGATCAGACTCCCATAAATAGCTGTCAAAATCCCTATGCATATATTTGTACATTCAAGATGAAGGGTTAACATTGAAATTAGCACCAAACGACTATGCTATTTGCATCCTACTATTATGAAGCATCAAGGAAGATCTATAAATAGGAGAACTACTTGAAGAATCAAGATCACAACAATTGAGAAAATAAGAGCAGATTGTGTTATAGCTTGCAACCATTAGACTCATCGCATATATTTAAATTCTCTATAGTATTGGTGTAACAAGAATGAGTATGAGTCACTAATTCTATGTTAAGAGTGTTGTTCTCCTCAGAGTGGCAAACTCTAGAAGTTGGGGCTTATCACAATGCATTGAGACAGTTATCTCAATTGGTAAGGAGTTAAGGTGCTCTTGCTATACTGCGTATAAGCTTTCACAAAGTGCTTAGGGAAAACTCTCTAGGTAACAAGAAGTCATGAGAATTTTGGCCATTGTAGTTTTAACAGCTGGGGAACTCTAGAAGCTTGCACTCGTCAGAGTGCCTTCAGAAAACTATGACTATGGGCAAGGTGTTAGAGGACACTTGTCGAATTGTCTCTAGAAGATAGTGAATTGATTGACTCCTATGGTCAAGAAGCACCTTAGGTGGGGATATAGGTCAAGGTTGATTTGGGTGAACCTTATGCAAGTCTTGTGTCTCTGATCTCTTTGCTAACTGTATTACTTTACTTTGAATTCTACTTGCTCCTTATTGATTAAAGACTTCCTTTGATAAACTAATGTTGCTTTAACTTAAAGTTATATCTCTATTAACTCATGCTTATAATTTTAGCAAATAATTTTCAAAGTATCAAAATTTTTATTTGTCACCCTATTCACCCCCCTCTAAGGTGACTTGCTTAATTAACTGGAGTTTTAAGTGGTCAATCCTAAGCTCAATAGAGCCTTCAAACCCTAATAAAAATTCTTACAAAATTTCTACCTAGTCACATATAAATAAGCCCTAATCTGGTGTGATATGGCTATGTCATATAACAAAGGTGACTGTGTCACAGCATATCAGGTAACCACGCAACCAAACATCATGGACAAGCTACAGAATGGGATGCAACCATGCCAAATGCTATAGGCAGTCGTGTCACTTACAGCATTGGCCTTTGTCTTCTCGATCGGTATGTGCATTCACTTGGCCAAGGTTTAAACATTCTATGGCATGGTAGCAGCTGCACGGAAATTTAGGGCAAACTTTAGGCATGTCCAAAGTTCAATAGAGGTTAGGCTAGTGAATCTTCCCGCATTCACATGAACATTCAAAGTCAATTCATCAACTTTCCTAACTTTCAAGTTGAAGTTGCTGGACTTACTCAATTCGGCTTATTTTTCTATAAAATGAGATAAAACCAAGTAAATTTCCTAAAGATTAGAATTTATTACTACAAATCTAGGTAAATGACGCAAGTATGGTATTTTCGGATTGAGCGACCCTCTTGTATTCAGCTCTTAAATCTTTGCCATGGTCCTTTGAAAGGTCCTTAGCACAGTTTTCCTAGCAAGTGTAACATCATAGCACTTTTCCTAGGTTGTAGAAAGCTATCAACAATGGTTGCATGGATTGACAATTGATCCCACAAATCATCATGAGCTTGTCCAACATGCTTTGCCCCCATGCATATGCTAGGAAAAACTTACCAGGAGGTCACCCGTCCCAAGACTAATCCATAGTAAGCATGCTTAATTATATAGTTCTTAAGATTGAGCTCCTTAAAAAGGAAGTTACCCTTTTGATGACAATTGAGCTCCTTTTAAGAAATTACACTTTATGTTATAAACTTGGGGCATTACAACCATCCCCACTTGAAGATTAGAACATCCTTATTTTGCCTCCCACACTGACTGACTTATGAGTCCACAGAACTAGCAGTCCAATCCCAAATCCTATAAGTGACTATCAAGGGTTCTTCCGTCCATTGGCACAACTCAAGGTTTTGATTCAGCTCTAATATCGTATGTAACACCTTAATCCCTTTTCAAGTTGTGGACAATCAGTAGGAATGGCTATAAGGATTGGTGATTAGCTCATAAATTACGATGAGCTTTCTAGCATGCTTAGCCTTACTTACATGCAATCTAGGAAAAACTTCTTAACAGACCACTCGTCCCAAGACTAATCCACGACATGCACATTAAGTTGTGAAGTTCTTTAAATCTTACTGCTTAAAAAGAAGGTGCACATTTGATGATATCCATAGCCGTTTAACATCCTGTAAGCCACATTTCACTCTATGTACTAGCTAGAGGAGCAATCCATGAGATTGACAAAGACATTAGTTCTTTAAGTGTGGGAGACTATAACAACTCATGTCCCATATCAAAGGATACGGAAAATGTGATATGGTTTATAAATAGTACTATAGGCCCAACATAACAGCAAGTTGCACAATTGCAAGTTGTCTAACGACTAGAACCATTGTGTCAGAGAGTTGTAGATGGTATCAAAGCAGACTTTGTGTCAAACAGTTGTGGACCAGTCTGCACCCATAGATAGGAGACTATAAGTTATCAATGTCACTACGATAATTACAAGCATAAGGGACTTGATGAAGATGTCAAAAAGTAGGGGACATTGTGACATCTCCAACTGTAAATCAAAGATTTAAGAAAACATGACATGGTTTATAAGTGACATAGAATGCATACCACAACAATAAGCGCTTCCCTTATTTAAGCCCAAGTGAGGATAATAGATTGTTAAGAGTTAAACTTCAGGCTGAAAGGCTTAGAGACTACTTTGTTAGCTAGTAGGTTGTCTTATCACATGATCCATTGGGTCAGGGCTTTATAGCTAGAAATTTGAGGACGATACCACAAATCAATTGGAAGGAAGGAAAGTTCCTTCGGGGGCAAGATCAACCATATATAACTCCCTAGCAACACCAACTTGCAAAGCTTATTTTTTTATGTTATTTTTTGGTTAATTATGACTACTTGCATGAGTTCTTTAATTAGTCATAAAAATATTTGACTAGCTTAATGTTTCCAAGATGATTAGTCTAAGTTAAGTAGCTAAATTTTGCAAACCACCTTAGGACTAGCTTTTTGAGACAAGAGGTGCGCAAGTTATANNTCTTTTTATTTTAAACTTGTTATCTTCCTTTGTTTTAGGTAATTCAAGTGCGTTGTGCATAAGTTAGGTAATTATAGATGGCCCCTTAATAGTTTGTAAAACTCACACTAAAGTTGAACGAAGCAAGTAGCTATCGTTGTTCATTATGTTTAAAGTCTCCCATTTTAGAGGCTTAGTAGTGAGAGTTCCTGATGCGGTAGAAATGATCATCATGCAATGTTTAAGCTAGATTTCAAGCGCCTTGTTCTTGCAAAAATAGCTCATAACATTAGTTCGAATCAATCCAATTTCTGCCCATCTTTTGAGCTAAATTTTCCATATAATTTGGGGTCCAATTTAATTTGGATTGAACCTTAATTTATCCTAAATATTAGAACGTTAACTTTCATATGAATAAAGTTGCAGCCCTTTGGCCAAAATTTTGCCCACTGAAGCTTGAAGTTTATTTCAAGGGTACAACTTGGCAATTTCACGCATGAAATAAGACTTGACTTCAATTCTTGATCAACTTTAAGTGAGTTTTGGTCTTTTACTAGATTTTAAGGTATGAAAATATGCCTAAATATTTATCAAATTGATCACAAAAGTTGGCTCAGAAATCTAGCCATGGCTCCTTTGATCTGACTTGAGGATGGAGAAAGCATTCTCTTGTATGTTAATGCATTTTTGACGCTCCACTTGCATTTCCTTCTGTTTGCATTTCCTTCCATTGCAAGCCAATCTAAGGTTTCTACTTTTTCTCAATTTAGTATTAGTTAGTTTATTGGGATTTGTATGTAATTTTAAGAAATCATATGGATGTTTACACACTCAATTGAGATCTCAAAGCTAGCTTAAGGGCTTTCTTAATCAGGTTATACTATGTCTAGCTTGTTTGAGTTTTCTTGAACTTTGCAACTTGCACGGGTTGTTAGAGACTCGTTTTGGGATAGGATGTAATTAACCCCAAACAAATTGCAATATTCAGAAGACTATGTAGCATGAAAGTCACATCTTTGCAATCTCAGAAAACTCTCTTAAAATCTTGAAGTTTTTTATCTGAATTTCGATCTAGTAGTGAGCTCAAGTGGGGTATTTATTCTTCATGTTGGTGGTTATCTTTATCACCTTTGGTGGTGCCTCTCAAGCTTGGTGGTGGCAATTTTATCCAAGCTATATCTTTTTAATTGCTTGTTTATACTTCTACTCAACTCAAAACAATATTTGGTCACCCATGCAAGTTGATGCATCAGTTCCCAAGGTTGAGTGGTAGAGTTTATCCTTTATCTCAGTTCATATCAAATTCTTAGTTGTTTAAAACTCCTTTCACGTGTTAACGAGCTAGTTCATGCATCACTTGTTCCAAATTTTTTTAAGCCAAGAAAGTGAATTCTTTAGTGATTGCTTTGTTGGTCTTAACATTTTAGAATTGGTGAAACATAAAATGGTAATTCGTTAGACACTATGTATGATACATAGTAAACCTTTAAAAAAGTATTTATTTTTGAGCGCTAGCAATTGAAACATGCTTCACCAATTCTTAGGCTCTCTCTTTTTTCTTTTTTTCTTTTGACACATTACCAGGGTGCTTTCATATTTTCTTATGTCTTATAATCCTTTTATGTTTGATAATACATATAAAATTAGGTTACAATGGTAAGATCTCCTGAATCTTATTCAATACGCATACGAACAACTACATTTTTTAGTAAATAAATGGATAAGGAAGGTTACTATTTAAATTACTAAAAATTGACGTTTGAGAATTGAGAGAGCGTCATATGAATTACATTTGGTAGAGCACCTAGTAGGGCTGGGAAATAGATTAGGTTGGATCGGATTCGTATCTGTATCGAACTTAAACGGGTTAAAAATTTCTTGACCAGAACCCAACCTATTTGCAAAATAAGTTGAAAGACCTTGACCTATACCCATAGTTTTTAAACTAGTTGACTCAATTTCAATCCTTTTAATACATTTAAGATAAACAGTTCAAGTTCAGATTGCCTTATTACCTATTTGCTCGTTTAACTTTTAAATTAATATGTAATTATATAGAATTAAAAAATAAGTCTACAAACCATATCAAACAATTATTGCCTAAAGCTCCCCCAGTTCATCATAATTCACTTTATTATATGTAGCTTTAATTTTTTTTTGTTCTTAATTATCAATTAAAATGGTAAATTGGAAAATTATAAATAAGTAAATAGGTTAGCATGCTTACCCTTTTAATTAAACCGATTAAATAAATATTTTTTTGTCGAGAATCTCGATCTGAATATAATCAATTTAATTGAACGAATTAAATGTGTCAATTTATTTGATTAAATAAGTTGAAAATATATATCCAAACCCGTTTAACTATACCATTTCGGATCGTAATTGCTCAACTCTAGCATCTACTGTATGCAACCACCATGCCACCTAACGGGGGTAGGTGGGTAGGGTAAAAATTCGCCACCTCCCGTATGCCAATTCCCACCAACAGCCTTGGAGCTCAACTACCTTCTTTTTCTCTGTTATTTTCTCAAATCTAATTCACTACTTGACAAAAAATTCAGGAATACCCATTTCGATATCATCAACCAATTTGACCAATTAGTTGCCTAAAACCAGCCCATAGTTATTTCACTAGTCAGTAGCCCAGATCAAATTATCCACAAACCCAGTGCAATATATTAGTCGAGATCAACCCTCCTCCTCCCACCTAACCCATATTCAAGCCTTTCTTTCCCGATTCCCTCTTTGCCTAGAACCATTTCTCTCAAGAATGGACCTTACGGGCACGCCTGAGATGCAAATGGTCGCCATTGGCGTGGCCGTTGCGGTTGTTGCTGTTACAGCTGCTTATTTCTTGTCTAGCAAGAAGAGATCCAAAGGTCTGTTTGATTTGTTTGATCTGAATGTTTATGGGTTTTACTAGATTTATGAGTTCTCTAAGCGTAATTCAAAGTTTTGAGTATTTTGGGTATTCGTGACATTGATAGGTTGCTTGGATCCTGAGAATTTCAAGGACTTTAGACTGGTGAAACGCGTCCAATTAAGCCATAATGTGGCTAAGTTCACATTTGCACTCCCTACTCCCACTTCTGTGTTGGGTCTTCCCATTGGTCAACACATCAGTTGCAGGTTTGATTGATTTTCTCTATTTATGTTTTCGGGTATTCTTTCTTGTTTAAATTCAGCATATATTGAGTGGCATCCCTGTTGATTTTGAATGTCAATGTTTGGACGTGTTTTTGAGTAATAGACAATATGCAACTTCG
>NCQT01146976.1:59201-72589 GCA_002740465.1 Stenocereus thurberi | reverse complement strand
GGAGTTTAGGGTTGTCTCTTAAATGAATGAATTGGGGAAGTGTATTGCTGATTGCCAAGTTCTGATTGTAACATATTACTTAATTGAGTTGTGGTTTTCGTTAATTTTTGGTTCATGATACATTGTATCTACTTTGAAGTTAAGCAAGGAAACAAGAGAATCAGCTGAACGGTTTAGCGAATTGGTTCCGTAGCAAAGCAGCACTACAAAAAAGTCACTTTTACCAACAAGGGCCTATCTATTGGTGTAAAGAACGTTTATATTGGTAAAGGTTTTAACAACCTATATTGGTTTGTTACTAATGTGTTGGTAAAAGCTTTATCAGTAAAAGTATTACCAACAAATAACCACGAATTGTTGGTACTATTTTTTAATACTAACAGACAGTTTTTGTTTCTAATGAACAACTCTTTAGCAACGGATCTTACATTGTTGGTGTTATATGCTTATACCAATAGATATATCTATTCGTGTTTGTCATAGTGGCACCTAAATCTTGCCCAACAAACTTATCTATTGGTACAAAGTCTTTCCCTCCAAAAATATTTGTTGGTAATGAGTCATTCCCTCTATGATATCTGTTGGCAGAAGTCTTTCATGCCAACAATATCTATTGGTAAAGGTCTTTCGCCCTGACAATATCTATTGGTAAAATGCTTTTCTACCAGTAATATCCATTGGTAGAATGCATTTCCTGCCAAAAAGTTCGGTTGGTACAACTTATGATCTCCTATTGGTAAAAAAAAATCTGCTGTGTATTAGAAATTATTGAAAATGCTAATATAGCAAACCTGTCACCATTTCCCAACACAAACCTATACTATTATCTTTGGACATTGGTCAGGATGGAAAATTTTACCACAATAGTTTGGGCCTTCATCACAATTAACTTGGGAGTTCACATAGTACCACAACCATTGTCCATACTCTAACAAAAGTGTACCGAAGTCCAAATTATCAATTAGTATCAAGCGCTTGATAATACCATTCAACAAGAATCCTAGCTAAATTAAATTAAAACGATCAATTAGAAACTAGATATCTTGTTCTTCATTTCCTTCTTCATCTTCTACACTTTGGTTGTATGCCGCCTCATTTTCAGGATCATTCTCTGCAAATTCATGGTCATTTTCATTTTTATTGCTTGCAACCTCATTCTCAAGTGAAGAAATTACATCCTCTAATAAGCCCTGCAAAAATTACCACAAACAACACCATATTCTCAATAAATTGTGACACATCACACTAGCTCTAATAAAAGAGACATTAACTTGTTATCAAACCCTCCCCTCCCTTTAAAGAAACCAAATAACATTAAAAAGACTAGAATTAACTCAAAAAGAAAAGACCATGTGAAAGACATTTAACTTTTTAGTGGTTTTGCATGCTACAATCTAATTCTTACTTTGTTTTAGTAATGACCTGATAAAACTGAACATCGTACACATTCATCAACCCAAACAACATAATGGAACCATGAATACAAGATAATACATGTGGCAAGCATACTTTTGTTGGATTCTCTCTCTTTAGGTGTACTTTCAACTATCAGTTTAAGCAGTAGCGAATCTGCCAGCTTCTTTGTTGTGGTTATTACATAAAAAGCTAAAATCACACATGTACCATTCAAAACATAACACTTGACTAGAAAATTGTACTAACTCTGAAAGAGAATTCAATCAACCCCAAGCTTATTTGTCTGTAATTCCATCATTTTCGGAGCAACACTTCACTAGACTTAGCTCATAATAGTATTTCGGAAGCCGAATACCTGTCAACCTACGCTAGCAAATTAAGAGCGAGAAAGTTGAAACAAAATCAACCTAGTGATTTAGAAGGATTAGCATAATCTTCTGTAGCTTATGAACTGCCTCTTTAGGTTCCTTGTGCTGCTGCTCGATTTTGATTCTTTTAACTCGCTCTTCCTCCAAAGCACATCTTTTAGTATGGGAAGGAGGAACTTTGATGCCCATACCAAAGGTCTTTGCATAAACATTTTTATCTTCTACCACAATCCTTTTAAAAATGTCATCTCGAGCAGCACGATCACATGTGTCATCCACAAATTGGGGCAGCTCAAACTCAATTGCTTCTTATCAAGTTGTCACAACCGAAAGATGAAGAACATCATATAAACATACAATCACATCAACACCATAAGATATTTTAGTGAGAAAAATACTTGAAAAATTTGAAAAGGAATCAGAATGCAGAAATAATATTTTGCTTACCTTTGCCGCAGAAGAAGCATCATCAACTTTGAACCCTTCTTTGGTTCATGGGTCTTAAACCACATTTGACGACTATATAACTTATTTCCATTTTTCTAAATAATGTGTATAGTACAAAGTACGATCTAAAGGTATAGTTCGTAACAATCAATTTTATAATATCTCTTCTTCTGCACGTATAAATGCAAAACTCTTCATTCCCGCATAGTGAGGTAATTTTGAGTTGGCTTAATTTTCAATACCTCTTCTACTCCTTTCCTAATATGAGACCAAATAAAATAAATGGTGCTCTTTCAAAGAAGTTTAAGAATTATACTTCAAAATAATAAAAGTTAAACACTTACCTGTTCCGTGCAATATTCCCATAATTGTACTAAAATTTCCCATATTTCAAGAGGTATATATTCTGCTCTCCTGCCTATTGCTTCATCATGAGTTCTTCTAAAAAAATGAGCCACCTTTAGCTCAGATTTATAACCTCTCCGACAAGCATCCATCTTCTATAGCACCCAATCTTAGGGCTCACATCTTTTTGGAAAGTTGAATAATCGCTATATAATAGAAGGAAAAAACGGATTAGGAAAAAGACCATTATTTTTATATATATATATAACATATACATATGAATACAATGATAAACTACTCTGTGCTCTTTTATCGTTTCACAACTTGATTTTTTACTAATGTTTACTTCTTGCCATAGTGCATCTTTCTTCTCTTGTTCCGTTTTGCTCCAGTCAAAACAATCAAGTGGCAATCTTCTGGGATCTCTTGTAAGGCAATCAATTAAGGAAGATAGTTGTTTGGTAGAATTACTAATTGGTGGGGGTTCTTAATTGACATCCACAAATATAGGGTCCTTTAACACCTTTGTCTTGTTATACCAATGACCCATTTCATTCTTTTGCTTTGCTGCTTGCAGTTGCCTTCTACTTGTAAAATTATAAATACCTTCATTTTCTGATGATGAAATCTCATGATTTATTTCAAAATTCCTCTCTAGGGACCTAATGGTCTAACATTATAATGACTAGATTGTTGAATAATGTACCTTGGACTACGCCGTAATCCTTGGAGTAGTTAGACCCAAAAAAAAAAAAAAGTTGAAATTGAAAACAATGTAAGGACAAAACAAAATCTGATACTTCCCTAACAATATACTACTTGAACATCTTTTGATATGACATTGAGGGTCCTCATGCAATGGCACATTGCTCTCCGTTGGTACAATTGAAGCATTCAAAGCCATAGTGGTTAACATAGAGGCAGTTTTTGGTGGAATTCCTTACTATTAGGAAACGATAGTAAGAAGATGACAAGAGTAAATATTGAATTTATGTAAGCATACACTTTAAATATAGTATCGACAATGTCTATAATGATAATATATTATGTACACAGCAAGTTTCAGGCTTACTTGAAGGGGCTACTTCACTTGTATGATTATAAGAGGAAGGAGATTGCCTTGGATTACTACGTAACACTGGAATACATTACGAAAAGATTACCAATATATACATGTAAATTCTATAAGCCAACGATCATGTGTGAATCTTCTACCACTTAGCTTAGATGTTGTGTTAAGACCTCTTGTAAGCATTGTACTAGCATGAGAAGTATTAATCTTCTTAGCAACCATGTGCTGACCTTGGAAGCCTGTACCTAAAACAAAAGGGGGTATTGTCTTGACTTTTACTGCAACATATACCATCATTTATGCTAAGTGAAGTTAACTAATAAATAAGGTTTTTATCATTGTGAACTTACTAGCTTGAGGCTGATCAGAGGTGGTTTTCTTAGAGAATAAAGAGCAGTGAACAGATGAGCCCCTAAATGTTGTGCCAAGATCTGAAGAAGTCGATAGATTTTTCCATCCACAATGCACCTCCTGATATTTTATGCATAACCAACTGGCACTTTCACTAAGGCTTGTATGCTAATAAACTCATCTTTCTCCTTTTTACTTAATGTAAAGCATGCTGGGAGTATGCAAGTCTTACCACCATCTTCTACAAGATGAAGACTATGTCTTATATTCAAATCCTTTAAGTCAAGGCATAACTGCAGAGTATCTTTGTCTTGCCCTCAATGCCTAAAAGTGTTGCAAGTATCTTCTCTGAAACATTTTTATCCACATGCATAACGTCAAGGTAGTAACAAATCACAAGATGCTTCCAACATAGGATGTGGAAAAAAAAAAGCTCTCTTTTTTCCAATGTGTAACCTCATCTCCCTTTTATTTTTTTTTCTTAGTGTCAAGATGCTTTCCAAATGTGATGTTTAGCCCCTTCATCTGATCGAGTGATTGATCCCCAGACAGTCGTTTATGAGGAGATCTTATTTCTATTTCTCCGTTGAATACTTTCTTACTATGATGATATTTATGATCATCTGGTAAGAAGCAATGATGGCCAATATAACACAATTTTCTACTTCCTTTCAAATAAAGGGAGAAAGTGTCAATATTACAATAAGGACAAGCATACTTGCTTTTAGTTTTTCAACCTGACAAATTACCATATGCAGGAAAGTCACTGCTTGTACTAAGTAAGGCTCCATGCAAATCAAAGGTCTCATTTTCGAAGGCATTATAGGTCTGCACACTTGGCTCCCACAATTACTTTAGCTCATCCACTAAAGTTCTAAAAAGACATCAATATCATTTCCCAGTGCCTTTGGACTTGGTATAAGCATTGAAGGAAAGATATAGGGTTGCTTCATCCACAACCATAGAGGCGAATTATACGTCATTAATAGAACTGGCCATATATTGTATTAAATACTCATATTCCCAAATGGATTAAACCCATCACTTGATAAGCAAAGTCTAACATTTCATGGATCACGAGTAAAATTTGAGTACTTGTTATCAAAATTTTTCCATGCATGAGCATCAGCTAGATGCCTTAATTTGTCATCCCATTTGTGTTCCTCCGCATCCATCTCATTAAGAGAGCTGTTTTAGATGACATAAAGAGTCTCTTGAGTCTACATATCAATGGAAAGTTCCTTTACAGGAACTGGATCAACAGAACCTAATTTCATAATTACTCTATCATCTGTTGTCTTATACCTTAGAGCATCGCACTCAGGCCATGTGTTTAATTTAGCTTTGTCTTTCAAAAAAAGAACACAGTCATTCAGACAAGCATTGATCTTTTGGTAGCTAGGACCAAATTGCTTAACGATACTTTGCATTTTCTTAAAAGCGTTAGGCAATGTTGAATCTTTAGGAAGATTTGTTTTAAAAAGTTTGATAAAAGCATCAAATGCCCTATCAGTCACCCCATATAAACATTTAAGATGATGCATTTCAACGATAAAATGAGAGCTTACTGAACTCTTCATAGCCATGACAAAGAGGTTGACATGCATCTTTAAGTAACTTAAATAAGGCCTTAATCTCTTCATTAAGTCCTGTTGAACCCTCATTGGATTCATGACAATCAACAGCATCTCCCATCATATCATGCATGTCATGGTCAAATAATCCATAATTTTCATCATTAAATGCATCATCATCACTCATTGTTGGCTCCCCATGGAAAACCCAAATACATTTATGACAATCAGCATCCATGTCGTTCATGATAAGTTAACATCTCATAGTTTCTCTCTCATGGTAAAAGCCGTTAGCATAAATTAAACACAGGCACGGAATCTTATTATTATCAGCAGAAGTTGCAAATGCATGATCAAGGAATGCATTTGAACATTCCTTATATCCATCATCCTGAAATTCACCCAACTTTTATCCTTAAAGACATCCATAATGACAAGTACGTTCCTATATATTTCAATTACCAAATTCTTACATTTGTTAATTACTAAAGCATTTCAACTTATATAATAAGAAATAACAAAGAGGGGAGGAAGAGCAGGAGGGGGAGGGGAATAAGAATGAAAATACTACAACAAGAAACTATACAAAATATTTTACTAATTTAACATAACTAAAATCTTTATTGTTTATCAAATGCACATTATTAACCATGTGGTACATACTTACCATTAAGAAACTAAATGCAGTTATTGTGTTATTCATGAAAGTATTTTTTTCTCATATCTTACTCGTCAAAAATATATAATACGAATGTTAGTTATATTAATTAGTGTGCAAATACAACAACTGAATCCAAATGAAGTTTACAAATGTATTTTCATAAAAGTTCTGCGTATATTAACTTATAGGTTAGAAAAAAACAAAAGCTTTAATACAAATACACTAATTGGTTTTAAAACATCCGAACTTTGAATTTTCTTTTAAGAAGTTTGTTTGAATCAAAATTTACTTTTATTCAAATGGCTATCAGTTAATTCAACTAGTAAAGTCTCTTGCAGTTGGATGTTAAAAAAATTTTAAAAAAAAAACTCTCTTAGAGTTATTACTAAAGACTTAGGTTCAAATTCCGTTTACATCGACATTTTTGCCACCTTTCGCAACAAAAAAAATGATTCATTACCTTAAATTTTTTGGGATGACTAAATTAATATCATGTAGGATGTGCCAAAAAATTATTCAGAAAATTAATTAATACAACTGAGGATCCAAAGCAGATTCGAAACAATTTCTACAAAAGCTACAAGACCGAACACAAACATGCATGTGAATAGCATGATTCATGACAGTGACTTCCAGGCTTTTGGCCACTATATACAGGGCCAAATTAGTTACAATACCCAAGCTACAATGATAATCACTAATTAACAACAGTAAAAGCAAGCTAAAAGATAATCAAACCTCAGGCTGGTGTCAAACAACAGTCAGCGTCCAACAGAGTAGAAGTCGAACAGAACTCAATGATCAGTGTCCAACAAGGATTTGGTGACGAAAACGGTACAGCATTGGCCAATGGCTATCATCGATCGATAACAGCCAGAGGTGAACAACCTTCAGTAGCCTCAATGATGTCCAGGCTTCATCTCTGCATTACAGAAGATATGTTAGATAGTAAAGTAGCCACCTTTTTCTTCTCAAGAAGGGAGAGGGGATGAACAGATTTCGTCCTTTTCTTGAAGGAATATACATACGGTAGAGAAGGAAGCAAAGGGAAGTACAAACTTTGTTTATATCCCATGTGTGATTTAGGTGTGAAAAATTAAATACCTATAAGAAATAATAAAACGACCATACATGGTACTCCATCCATTCAATAACTCGAGCACGTTTCCTTTTCTTTTATTTTATTTTTTTGTGGCGCCAAACCCAAATATTTAAGAACTTTGGGAAATTCATACAGGAAATCCCAATTCCATGTCCATCTAATAAGAGAAGGAAGTGAACGAGTTGCACAAGAATTTTAGAATGGAAGGATAACATCTTTTTAATAAACAGGATAAGTTTTTGCCCTAAATCAATAAACTATTCCTCAACCTTTTGAAAGTTGACCCAAACCATATAGCATAAGATCATCATTTTTTAAAAACTATAATGCAAGAACTTTCTGATCATGAGATTAAATTCATAGAAGAGTAAGCTAAAATTTCTGGAGTTTCTAAAAGTGGCTCTAAGTATTAAATCTCTTGGATTCCATGTGGTTCCTCTTCCAATAAATGCCTTCAACTTATGCAACAATCATAACGAGAAAATTTTGATACATTATGAAAGTCTTAATGAGTGAAGAAACAAAAACAAAAACAAATATCGTTAGATAACAGGCACAAGTAGTTTAGCTATAATGCAATATGAATTGCACCACACCTATTTTACTAGTTTGCCTTGTTCTTGCAAAAGAAAGTATGATCCAAGCATTGTATAAATCCACATGTGAAGCAGATCTAGATTAGAAATCCACTTGGCCAAATAAAGGCTTAATCATCTAATGAAGACCTAACAAAATGAACACCTCTAGAACACCCAAATGGAGGAAATCCCAAATCAAGAGGAAACTCTTTGATTCTTGCAAGCACAACAAGATAAACAACCCACTAATTAATTCCCTAAATCCTAAGCACCAAGGATTAATATAAAGGGATGAATCTAAATCACCATTCTAATATGAGATAAATATTAAGAGATTTTAAGAGAGAAATGGCTTCTAGCCTTTTTATTCATTCATAATCATCCAAGCTGAATGTAATGCAACGGATGAGGAATTAAACAGCAAGTTACCCCCTCCCCCAATTTTGGTACTAGCTAATAGCATTACAAGGATTTTATCCAACGAAATACAAGCTAATTGTACAATTAAAGGGGGACACTAGGGGATAATGGTGTGCTTGAATTTGACGGCAAATTCCTTTCCATTGGTGATGTCATTCCAAATGGAGGAGATTAAGATGGGAATTTTTATGGGAGCCTTATAGGAGAATCTATCAGTTACCTACGAAGTTTGGACCTTTAATTCTCCCATTTGATGACCTAAATAATTCCTTGAGTAAAAATATGCACCTCCAAACTTGCACCGATCATGGCTCGGTTAAAACNNCAAAACTTGCTCGATTCTTAGAATTTGATGATGATCTTGGGCCTGATGGAAAAGAGACATATGAGGATATCCATCCATGCATAATTCGCCCAAAACGGATGGTTCCATTTATCTAACCAAAAATAGCTAGAAGTCAGGCCATACGTTCTGCCCAGAACAAGGAAGTAAAATAAAATAGGGTGACGTGGAGATAAAATAGCTAGGCTCTTATCTCCCAAACCAACAAGGACTTTGGACAGCCAAGTACTTGGGTACCACCCTCATATGTCATTAAGGGCCTACGTTGAATCCAAGTGTTGATGTTGAGAAGGAGGTTCGGCCTCATGGTTTGCTCCACGTCAACCTCCACTCCTTAAAGAGGATTTGCCCTCAAATCTCTAATATTCTCATCTTCATCCTCAATGTAGGGAGCGAGGTCTCCAACATTAAAAGTGGCAGAGATGTTCATGTCACTTGGAAGCTTTATCTTGTAGGCATTATCTCCCACTCCTTGCATGATCTTGTAGGGGCCATCTCCCTTTGCCATGAGCTTGCTTTTCCTCCTTGAAGAGAACCTCTCCTTTTTCAAATGTAGCCATACAAGATGTCCCGATTTGAACTCAATAGGAGTTCGATTCTTATTCTCCTTGGCCTTATATTGCTCATTTACATTCTCAATTTGAGCTCTCACTTGCTCATATAGTTTCTTCATAGCTTTAGCCCTTTCCTCGGCATCAAAGTTCACTTTTGACTCTTAAGGAATAGCAATTAAATCAAGAGGAGTGAGAGGGTTGAGGCCATAGCATACCTCAAAGGGTGAATGAGAGGTAGCATAGGAAGGAGTCCGGTTGTAGGCAAATTCTGCATGGGGAAGCTAGGTGTCCCAGTCTCTTAAGCTCTTACTCTCCATACCTCTCAACAAGGTAGTGAGTGTGCTGTTGGTCACTTTCATTTGTCCATCGGTTTGAGGATGACAAGTGGTACTAAAAGGTAATTTAGTCCCCACAAGCCTCCATAGACCTCTCCAAAAGTGTGATAAGAACTTGGTATCTCTATTTGATACAATAGTCCTTCGAATCCCATGAAGCCTCATGATTTCTTTGAAGAAGAGATCCGTAATATATGTAGTATCATCACGCTTGTGGCAAGCAATGAGATGTGCTATCTTGGATAACCGATCAACAACTACCATGATGGCATCCTTCCCTCGAGGGGTTCGTGGAATGGCCACTGTGAAGTCCGTATTAAGGTCATCCCAAGGCCTTAAAGGAATCGAAAGAGGGGTGTAAAGGCCTTACTGGAAGTGACTCTTGGCCATATGACAAATGGTACACCTTGAGATTATGTTGTGAACATCCCCATCCATCTTTGTCCAATAGAAGTGCTCCTTGAAGATCTCAAGGGTCTTGTTGATACCAAAATGCCCAGCTAAGGCTCCTCTATGAGCCTCCTTGACAATCAAGTCCTCTTAGAGATGCATAACTTATTTCCCTTAAAGAGAAAACCTTCTTGCAAAGTATGAGTGCCATAGAAAGAGGGATCTTCAACCACCATCTTGAAGTCTTCATCTTCTATGAACAAGGTCTTGATAGAATAGAAGCCAAGAACCTTGGCCTCTAGGACTGATAGAAGAGTATACCTTCGTGACAAGGCATTGATAGTCACATTCTCTTTCCCACTCTTATGCTTGCAAGAGAAAATGAAGGATTGAAGGAATTCAGCCCACTTAGCATGCCTTGTATTCAACTTGTGTTGGCCATTGATGAAAGACAAAGCCTTGTGATCTAAATGGAGTACAAAGGCTTAGGCTTAAGGTAATGATTCCAATGCTCCAAAGCCCAAACAATGGCATGGAGCTCCTTATCATAAGTAGAGTAGTTGAGTCTTAAACCATTCAACTTCTCACTAAAGTAGACAAGAGGATGCTTGTCTTAAGTGAGAACCGCACCCATCCCAACCCCACTAGAATCACATTCCACTTCAAAAAGGAGCTTAAAATTCGACAAGGCCAAGATAGGGCCGAACAAAATCTCCCCTTGATGGACTCAAAGGCTCTTTGGGTGACCTTTGTCTACTCAAAGGTACCCTTCTTAATACACTCGGTCAAGAGAGCCATGATGGAGCTAAAATCCTTAATGAACCGACAATAAAAAGAAGCCAACCCATGAAAGCTACAGACTTCCATGATGGTTGTAGGAATGAGCCAACTCTTGATAGCCTTAACCTTGGTTTCAACAACTTGGATTCCCTCACCAGAGATAACATACCCAAGGAAGACAACTTGAGGAGTAAAGAGCTCACATTTCTCAAGTTTAGCATAAAGAGCTTGTTGCCTTAAGACTTTGAACACTTGAGTGAGGTGTTCCTTATGAGATGTCTCATCTTAGCTATACACCAATATATCATCAAAGTATACCATAACAAACTTCCCAATCAATAACCTCAAGATTCCATTCATGAGCCTCATGAAAGTACTCGAGGCATTAGGAAGACCAAAGGGCATTGTTAGCTATTCATATAACCCATATTCGATCTTAAAGGCCACTTTCCACTCATCTCCCTCCTTCATTTGGATTTAATGATAGCCCTTGGAAAAGACCTTGGACCTATGCAACTCATCAAGCACGTCGTCTAATTGTGGGATAAGAAACCCGTACTTGATGGTGATATTATTGATGGCCCTAGAACCCATACACATACACCATGTACCATCATTTTAGGTACTAAAAGAGCGAGAACCGAGCAAGAACTCAAACTTTTCCAAATGTACCCATGATCAAGCAACTCTTGGACATCTCTTTGGAGCTCTTTTGACTCATTAGGATTATACCTATAAGCCGCCTTGTTGGGCAAAGGAGCGTTTGGTAGAAGATTAATTTGGTACTCAATTCCTCTTATAGGAGGGAGTCTCAGTGGTAGATCGTTGGGAAAAATATCCTCAAACTCTTTCAAGAGTGATTAAGCAAGAGGATGTAGGGGCTTCATTTCCTCATTAGTGTTTGATTTAACAAAAAGTAAGGCAAAGAAAGGCTTTCTCTTACTAATGGCTTTCTCCACCTGTGTCTCGCTTATGTAGAGGCTCTTCTTACTTCGCTTCCCCAATTTAATTTTAAGGGGTTTGGGGGGTGACTGGGGGGTCAAAGTGAGGTTATGTCCCTTGAATTTAAGGGCATAGGTGTTGGCATGCCCATCATGCATCTCATGATTGTCAAATAACCAAGGTCGACCAAGCAATATATGACAAGCATCCATAGGAAGAACATCATAAAGGACCTCACCACAATAAAGACCAATGGAAAAAGAGATAAGAGGTTGTTTAGAAACAATTACCTCGCGTCCTTGCTTGAGTCATTGAAAAGTGTAAGGAGTGGGGTGCACCTTGATAGGAACACGTAGCTTGTCAATAAGAGTCATAGAAGCTACATTGGTGTAACTACCTTCATCGATAATAAGCTCACACACTTTATCTCCAATGGTACATCGAGTGTGAAAGATTTGCTTCCTTTGAGTAGGTTTAAGGGGAGCCTCTTTGGCATGGAGGGCTCTTTAGATCACCAAAAGGTCTCCAACATCCAGAGTAACTAAGATGTGATCTTCCTCTTCAAACTCTTCTTCACTAGTTTCTTTCTATAGAGCTTGGATCTCTTCCACCTCTCCAATAGAGAGGGTTCTTCTATTTGAAAAATCTACTTAGAAGTGTCCACAACCATGACATTTGAAGCACTTCTTTCCCTCTAACCTCCTAGGAGGATAACCATGGCATTTGAAGCACTTCTTTCCTTCTAACCTCCTAGGAGGTTCAGTAGCTATCCCTTTATCCTCATCAATGGCCTTTATGGGTGTAAGGTTAGTTTCACACTTATTGCATGAAGGGAAACTCTTAGGGATGATATGGGGCCAATGAGAGGAGGGAGTTACGAAGGGCTTTCGACCCTTAAGTTATTTCTCGATCTTGATGCCTAGGTAGAAAACGTCATTGAAGGAAAAGTAGGGTTGAAGTTCCACCTTATGAGCTATACTAGGAGAAAGCCCTTTGATAAACCTAGCAATAGTAAGCTCATTGTCTTCATTCAAGCCAACTCTCATATGGAGTTGGTCAAGTTCTCGAATGTATTCCTCCACGCAGAGATTCTCTTGGCTAAGGATGGTAATCTTGAGATAGAGCTCTTGCTTGTATGAGGCAGGTAAGAACCTTTTCTCCATGTGTTTTTAGAGCTTGGACCAAGGCTTGATCATAGACTTAGTTTCCCTTACTCTATTCTTCTTTAAGGTCTCATAGCACAAGGGGGCATATCCCTTTAACTTAAGAATGACCAACCTGAAGGCCTTTTCATCATTGTACTACTTGAATTCAATGATCCTCTTAGTAGCTTGCACCCAATTAATGTAATTTTTCGATTTAAGGTTGCTATCAAACTCCAGTGCCTCAACCTTGAGATCACTAAGATCATTTTTAGAATGACCTCTTCCCCTAAAATCTCCATCTTCATCGTCCTCATGCGAAGATGAGTAGGTAATGTCAATAAGGTTGACATCAAGCTCCCTAGGTCAGGAAAATTAGCGTTCAGATCCCTTAACGTGCTCTAACTCCTTGGTGAGCTTTTTTACTTGTTCTTGAAGTCAACTATGGCCTTGTCTCTCCCTATTTCATGTGCTAACTCTAGAGAGATGCCTCTAGGTTGAGAAGGTTTTGTATCATTTGTCATGGTTGAAGGTAGACAAGAGAAGGAAGAAGATTAAGTGTTTGAGA
>NCQT01146976.1:15278-30593 GCA_002740465.1 Stenocereus thurberi | reverse complement strand
CTTTGGTTTTCTTTTCAGAAAATTTTCTTTTGGGCGTTTTTCTTTTTAAAGTTTTCTTGATATTTTTCTTTTAAGTTCTTTTTCTTTTTGGCCTAAAATTAGGATAATTTTCATAGCCATATTGTCCTGGTTCTTTAACATCATCACAACATAAAGTAACTACTTTAATATATCTTCTTCTACTTTCTTGTAGATAGAGTTGCATCATTTCTCTATTTATTAGTGCTGCTACAGATCTAAAGAGATTAGGTTGTTTAGTAAAAACTTCAAATTTTTTAGAGAAATATCTATTCCAAGGGTGAGGAAATTTATTTAACAATAGTTGGATAGAAGTTTTTGGATTTTCTGTAGAATTATATAGCTCATAATAATATCTATCAAATTCACAAAAGAAACTTTTTAAAGTTACATAAATTGCAAATTCTTAAATTAGTTAATTTATATAAGGCTTCTGTCCTTTTTTCTAGTGATGCTTATTGGAGATTTGCTACATATTCATAACCTTCAAATTGTCCAATTAAGTATTTTTCGAATGTCCACACTCCTTCCTCTATATTAGTTAGCAAATTTCTTTTTACATCAAGTTCTATTAAGCTTTGTATATTCAAAGATATTCCTGTGTACTAGTTATGCACTACTCCTTGAAAAGAACTATTTATTAAGTCGTATATGACATTCACATCTCTATATTAAGCATTATAAATAGGTTTTTGAGAATACTACTAAGGTTTTCCAATTGTCTAAAGTTTTTCTTTTATCATTTATGCAATCTAAATTTAAAAAATATCCACAAGTTGGTACTGGTTCTAAAAGTAATGATTTTTTTTTTTGGTTTAAATTCTTCATTAATATTTTACTGTCTTTTGTAACGAAAGCTTTGAGCTTTTTTGTTCGTTCTTGGTCTATTGCTTCTAAAGGAGATGGAAGTTTAACCTTGTTCATAGTTATTTTGAGTATTGCCTCCTACACTCCCTGTGGGAACTCCTAACATAAATTAATAGATCTAATCGGTCTTTAATTTTCCAAATAGTTTCTTTGGACATTTAATTGTTTGAAGATATTCAATTTTTTGAATATAATATCTTTCTTTTTGACTTAGTTCTTCTTTAGAGTAAGTCTGAAATAAGCTAAGAATGAATTCACAACAGTGTTGAGTAGTTATTTTTAGCTTTGGAACTTTAAGTTTTTCCATTTATCTAAACATAAATTCGTACAAGTCTTTCAATTAAAGTAATTATTTTTTATTCAAAAATTATACATTTGTATATATTCTGACATAAATATTTTATCAGTTGTAACATATCAATGTCTCCATATATTTCATATTCAAGTTCTTGGTTAAATTGTTCAAAGTTCATTTCTAAAATTTTGTCTAATATATTCATTCTTTCTTTAAACAATTTTCAATAAAAAATTTTATTAGTTTTGCACTTTAGCCCTTAAAGTATTTAATATTTGCAAAGAAAGTCCTGCCATATTATGAACTTATTGAGGGACTTTCTTTGCAAATATTAAATACTTTAAGGGCTAAAGTGCAAAACTCATAAAAGTTTTATTGAAAATTGTTTAAACGAAGAATGAATACATTAGACAAAATTTTAGAAATGAACTTTGAACAATTTATACAAGAAATTGAATATGGAATATATGGAGACACTGATAGGTTATAACTAAATGATAAAATATTTGTGTCTGAACAAATATAAATGTATAATTTTTGAATAAAAAATAATTACTTTAATTAAAAGACTTGTACTAATTTATAATCAGATAAGTGGAAAAACTTGAAGTTCCAAAGCTACAAATAACTACTCAACACAATTGTAAATTTGTTCTTAACTTATTTCGGACTGACTCTAAAGAAGAAATAAGACAAAGAGTAAGATATTAAATTCAAAAAATTGAATATCTTCAAACAATTACCTGTCCTAAGGAAACTATTTGGAAAATTAAAGACAGATCAGATCTATTAATCTATGAAGAAGAAAGAAGAGCTTATATAGAGTTTATAGAAAATTTTGACTATTGTGATGATAATAATCTAGATCAATTTGATATAGAATACTGGTTTAATGACGAAGAATAATAAAGACTGAAATAATTAGTTTCCTTCAAATTGAAGTAGAAATCAAAAAGATAAAAGACGAAATTCGAGAAATAAATGAATCAATTAAACAACTGGCAATACAGATGCAATTAATAAATATAACTTTTGAACGAATAAAACCCAAATAGAAAAGATGATATACTCCAATAGAAATTAAGCTTTCAGAAAAATAATTCCTAACAGTGATGATGAAAATTATATTAAAAGATATCAAGAAAAACTTTTTAAATCTCAAGAAGAGTCGTTACAAAAAACTGTTGAAGAAAAGAATAGAATTAAAGGAAAAGATAAGCAAGAAGAGAGTGGGTAATGGGAGAATACAATAAACTTATCAAAGAACTATTAAATGACTTTAAAAATCTTCAATTAACAGAAATAGTTAAACAAGTAAATATGCAATTAGTAGTTCCCATAGGAGGTGTAGCAGGCAATACTCTAAATAACTATGAACAAGGTGAAACTTCCAACCCCTTTAGAAGCAATAGACAAAGAATGAGCAAAAAAGCTAAAAGCTTTCGTTACAAAAGATAGCAAAATATCAATGAAGAATTTAAACCAAAAAAACCTATTGCTTTTAGAACCAGCATCAACTTGGGGATATTTTTTAAATTACGTAACTGATAAAAGAAAAGCTTTAGACACTTGGAAAACTTTAGTGGTATTAGCCATAACTCAAGAACCTATTTATACTGCTGATGATAGAGATGTAAATATCATGTACGACTTAATAACTAATTCTTTTCAAGAAATAGTGCATAACTGGTATGCAGGAATATCTTTGAATATACGAAGCTTAATAGAACTTGATGTAAAAGAAATTTACTAATTAGTATAGAAGGAGTGTGGACATTTAAAAAATACTTAATTGGACAATTTGAAGGTTACGAATATATAGCAAATCTCGGACAAGCATCATTAGAAAAAAGGAAAGAACCCTTATATAAATTAACTAATTTAAGAATTTGCAATTTATGTAACTTTAAAGTTTCTATTGTGAATTTGATAGATATTATTATGAGCTACATGATTCTATAGAAAATCAAAAAACTTCTAAATAAATTTCCTCACCCCTGGAATAAATATTTCTCTGAAAAAATTGAAGTTTTGTTAAATAACCCAATGTCTTTAGATCAGTAGTAGCAATACAAACCATAATAAATAGGGAAATAATGCCACTCTATCTATAAGAAAGTAGAAGATATATTAAAGAAGTTACTTTATGTTGTGATCATATTAAAGAAGGAGGACAATATGGCTATGAAAATTTTCCTAATTTCAGGCCAAAAAGAAAAAGAACTCAAAAGAAAAATGTCAAGAAAACTTCACAAAGAAAAACGCCAAAAAGAAAATTTTCTGAAAAGAAAAGTTCAAAACCAAAGAAGATAAAAACTGGAAAAACAAAAAAATAAAAATTCGGTAAATAAACCATAAAAGTGCAGTAAGCATTTTAGACATGAAAATTTAACTCGAAAAATTTTCAATCATGAAAATAGATATTATAAAAGAAACAAAAAACCAACATCTTGCGAATGTTAGAACTGTGGAGAAATAGGTCACAAATCTATAGATTGCAATAAAAGAAAAACCAATATAGTAAAACTCTTTTTAGAAGAATTTGACAAAATTCAGGATGAACTTTACCCTAAAAATTATAATATACAAGAAGATATCTTAGATTGCTATGAATCTATTAGTTCAGAAGAAGATGCGGATACCTTTGAAACAGAAAGTTATTCAGACACTGTAGATGAATATTGAAGAAATAGATATGATACCACAACAAGAACAAGAAAATAATGAGAACTATACAGGAGCAATTACATTTAACCAAAAACTATATGCAAAAATAGTGGCAACAAACTTTTCTCTCGAAGATACAAGGAACTTTATGAAAAAATTAGATGATTTATTTGCAAGAAAATTGATACGATATTTCAAATTGTACACTACAAAACAACTAGTTAAAGTTCAACATCTACAAGAAAATATTAGATTAAGACTAATGACTCAAGGTATAATTGAAAAATTCTTAAGTGAAATACCCTCAAAAGATCGAGACTTAATTAAATATGTGCATTTACAAGCAATGCAAATAGCAGTAAAAGCATGTATTAAAGAAGGTATTAACTCACCTATTATTCTATCACTACATGATCAAAGATTTAAAAATGTTCAAAATAGTCATCTTGGAACCTTACAAGGAAATTTGATTTATGAAAAATTAATTTTAAATGCTATCCAAATTACTCAGTTACTTTATGAAGTAAAAATATTGAAGATGCTCTTAACTTACAATTTAAACGCTTAATAGATGTAGGATTAAAACTAGGAAATGATACATTATCCTTTTATTACAGAGAATTAAATATTTTCTTTAACACCAATTTTCTTATAAAAGAACTCCAACAAACAGGAAAAATAACTGTAAACCCGATCTTCTCAACAGTAAGTATGATTATTTCACCACCAAGGCAAGAAGAAAGATCACTTGCATTAACAGATTTTCAATTAGTAGATGACGATGAACCATCAAGTAGCTATGAAGCACCTTGACTTTCTTATACAGAAAAAGGAATGAGAATAGCTAATCAACCAAATTTAGCAAGACGCTTTAGCATGACGAGAATACCTAGATTCGAATCTAGAAGCATAACCAAGACAAATAATGATCATAAAACTTACAAAGTAAAGTTAGAATAATTTTAATGGACAAACCTGGATAGAAAATAAAATCTTAATTGACACGAGAGCATTCCAATGTCATTTTATACCCTTTTTCAGGACTTTCTTTTGCCAAAATGGGAAAAACTCCCACATGATCAAAAAATTAAAATTAAAGGTGTTCACCCAACCACTACTTATTTAGACCTCATATCTAGCAATGTGTCCATCATATTAGAAAATAAAATCCTTAATATTCCTTTAGTCGTACAATATCACTCAGGATATGATATTCTACTAGGAAATGATTTCCTCAAACAATTTGTTAAATTTACACAAACTCCATGCACTATGTATCTCACTATAAAATGTGGCCATACTTTTAAAATTCCAACTCTAAAACATCCTTATAGAGTACGCAGGAAGCGTGGTGGATAGGGATATCAATAGATTGTACTCTCAACACAAATATAAAACCCAACCTTCAAAGTAAACATAATTAAAAGAGACTTGCTTAAAAACTTAAAACAAATTTATTCAGAAAATCCTTTACAATTTTGGAAACTAGAGCACCCATAGCAAAAATAGAAATAACGCAAGAAGTATACATTAAAGAAAAACTCATGCTTTACACACCAGAAGACATAAAAGAATTTTCTATACAAATCAATGAGTTATTAGAACAAGGACTAATAAGACCAGCAAAAGGAAGTTATTCATCTCCAGCCTTCATGGTAATAAATGAAGCAGAAAAACAAAGAAATAAAGCTAGAATGGTTATTAATTACGAAAAACTCAATCAATTTACAAAGACTGATAATTATTTTTTACCAAATAAAGAAGTTCTGCTTAACCTTGTTAAAAATAGAAAATATTTTTCAAAATTCGGCTATAATCTAGATTTTGGCAAATAAAGATGGACGAAGATAGCAATAAGTATACAGGATTTAGTGCTCCACAAGGATTTTACGAATGGATTATAATGCCATTTGAACTAAAAAACACACCTAGAATATTTCAAAGAAGAATGGATGCTGCTTTTAAACATCTTAATTCATTTTTAGTCATTTATGTTGATGACATTTTATTAGCTCTAAGACCATAGAAGAACATAGGAAACACTTAAGAACTTTTGTCAAAACTACTATACGAAAAGGAATATGTCTCGGCCAGAAGAAAGCTTCTATTCAACAAGAAAAATTGACTTTTTAGCGCTCAAACTAGGATCAAACAGTATCTCTTTACAAAATCATAGTTCAAGAAAAATTATAGAGTATCCTGATGAGCTAAGAACTAAAAAATAGATCCAATGATTTTTAGGATTATTGAATTATGCTAGCTCGTATATACCTGACTTAGCACGGGGGGAAAAAAACATACAAAGCCTACTAAGAAAAAATAATACTAGAGGGTGGAGTGAACATCACACTCAAATTGTCAAAAATCTTAAAGAAGAAAGCAAAAATCTACCCCAGCTAAGACTACCAGAACAACAAGAAGATAATTTAATAATGGAAACAGACGCTTCTGACAAAGTTTGGTCAGCCGTTCTAAAAACAGACCTTAACAAAATATCTGGTTATCATAGTGGAACATTTTCCCTTACAGAATAAAGCTACAACAGTATGGAAAAAGAAATATTAGCAATAATTCAAGGAATTAAAAAATGGAGATTATTTCTTCTACCAAAACCATTTAAGGTTTTAACTAATAATAAGGCTGCAACTACATTTTTTAAGCAAGTCCTAGACAATGGACCTCACATGTGTAAACTTCATAGATGGCAAACTTTCTTGTCTCAATTTAGCGCTATTATGAGCATGGTGCATGAGATAATAATTTTTCTAGCAGATTATCTCACAAAAGAATCAGAAATATCTCAACAATGATGACTCCAGATAAGCTTAAGGAACTAGAAGACATTGTCATCAACTTCAATGAATATCTTGAAACTATATCAGCAAGACTTGAGCAACTCGAAACTAGTATTCAAGCTATAGCTGATAATCTCCAAAGTGAAATTTATGAACTCTCCACTAGAACTGCCGAGATCATCGAAGACATGAAAATGATCTAAAACAAGGAGAACTATTGTAGGAGAAATGTTAAAACCTATTAGCACTCTCAAACCAACTGCTTCAACTTTATCAACTATATTAACTATCAGTCCTACGAAGCCACAGACTTTGCCAACTACTCAAACTACAGAGCTTAGTTCAAGCTATCCATTTCTCGAAGAAAAGAAGGAAATGCTAGAACTAAAGACAAAACTACTATATATAAAAAAAAAAAAACTATAAACCCAACGACTCAAACTAAAAAGTTTGTTCCTTTTGATATCTGTGACCCTCTTATTGAAAAATATTGCAAGACAACTCAATTTGTCTATTGGAAACTTCATGAAGCTCCACACATTTTTTTATAGTGGAGGAAGATCTCTACTTACAAGACTTACAGCCTGCACATGCGAAAACCCTGAAATTATGTACCAATGTTATGAATTTGGATACCTCGATCTAGTTTATCCAAATCCAAAACCCATAGAACTTTCCAAATTCCCATATGAGATTATTCAAATCCTTAAAACCTCCAAACAACGGCCTATTTTTTTTAAATTCCATACTATACCATCGGAAAAAGATGAAGAAACCCGCATACTATACCCTAGAATCAGTATCATCTAAGTTGGATATATCTCATAGCACTTTCAACTTAATATTAAAGCCTTTAAAAAATTTGACCCTATCAGATTTAATGAGTCCTGGATAAACTATATAAGAACTAGCATAGCCGTTGTAGTTGATGTCAAGAAGACAGGCTATATACCTCTGGACTTAAAAGTGTGCATAGAGGAGCTGATTACATTTTAATAACTAAAGAAGTAATGAAGGAAGGAACTTTTGATGATGAACTATTGAAATTTCTCTTTCTGTTTGAACTAAAAAAATTTCAAGGATCTCTATCCATCAGAAACTTTGCTGAACTGGTCAAAAAAGACGAAGAGAAGCAGCTCTATTACGAACGTCCAAGATTTCGCGAACATCAAGCTGGACATAAGGACAAGATTTTGTCGACATTATCAACAAACTACCACACTATGATCCCAATACAAGTCACTAGCAACCTTATGTTATCCTTTCAAAAAGGATAGCCAGGCGACTACCTACAATGGTACAACTGCAGGAATAAATACTGCAGACTAACAACATGCATTATTGCAGCATGCCAGCACGTCTCCACAATCCATCGTGAATTCATAACCATCCACTATGAATTTTAGCAACATCGTACTTAATATAATGATGTAAACTCTAGAAGAAAGGCAGAGACATTTTAGGCAAAGAATAGATCACCCAAAGAGTTTTCTGCTGACTATCATATTCCAATTTCTTTTTTCTGGGAAGAAAGAGAAATAGTTTGTAAGACGAAATAAGTCCAGTAAGGCCCATGAAGAGGAGGGGCGTAGCAGCAGACTGAAAGAATGACATATCTCCAAGAGAGACTCTAAGAATGAAGAAGGTATGAATTCTTGATTTTGCCTGTTGATTGTTTGATTTATTAATGAGTATCATTTCTGAAAAAATTGAACAACATTATCTATTCTTTGTTCAATTATGTTCTCTTATCAAAGAGTTTTACACCTTTTCTATAAAAGGTTACCAGATTCTTGTGTTAATGGTATCATAGCCTGCCAATTAAATTAGCCCTACTCACGCTCAAACTACACCTGCAATTTAATTTGCATTAAATAAAATCTAGAAATACAGACTTATAAGTAGCCCTAACTCTTAAATCAGAAAAATAAAGTTGCATTGAAAAGGGCAACACTACTCAAAATTCTAACCCCACGTATTAAATGCTTGTAGAAAACAATAGAAGAAACTTGTCTTAAGCATGGCATGACTATTCTGTTAAAATTGAAGTTACGAGTTATCCTAAAAAGAAATTACAATCTAAGTCTAGGTTAGACCGAGAAGGTGATTAGCTAGCTGATCAAATTTTTAATTTACCAAATTTAAGACACTACACACAAGATCAAGTTTGGGATTATTTAAGATCTTTTGATTGTAGTACTAGAAGTATAAGACAAAACTTATTAAATCACTACGAAGCTAGAATAAATTATCTGTCTACTCTGCTAGAAAGTGTACACCCAACACTATAAAGATAATATTGCGTTATTAGAATTAACCTTTGAATATACCAGTGGCGGATCCAACGTGGTGTCAGTGGTGTCACCCGACACCCCTCTTCAAAAACCAAAAAAAAAAAGTATATGATCGAAATTAAAAAATGTTAATGTTTTAGAAATATATAGTTAGTAGGCTGCAAACATGAAAGTGTAATTAGCCAAGCGGTGGAAGGCGATTTGTGTTTGCTCTGCTTTGCTCTCAAAGATCATTGGTTCTAATTGTCTAAAAGTAATTTTTCTTCATTTTTATAGTATTTTTTGCCTTAGAACTCCTTGCCCTCCCTCCCTGTTCGGCCTTGGACACACTCTCTCACATTATAGGTTAAATTGTTACTATAGGTCTTCAATTCATAGATTAATTTATTTTTATTGTTTGATTTGTGAGTTTATGTACCAATTTTAATTCTAAATTTGTTTAGTTATTGATTTAGTTTTAATTCCAAGTTAATTCTTTAATTTGTAGGTTAAGTTATGTAATTGTTTGATTTATGAGTTTCTTTGCCAATTCAATTCCAAATTTGTTTAATTTATAGGTATAGTTTCAATTATGGGTTAATTCTTCAATTTGTGAATTAATTTGTTCTTATTGTTTGATTTGTGAGTTTGTTTGCCGATGTCACTTCCAAATTTGTTTAATTTATAATTTCAATTATAGGTTAATTCTTTAATTTGTAGAGTCATTTGCTTTTATTACTTTTATTTAATTATATATGTGTGTGTGTGTGTGTGTAGGTTTGCTTATATATATGTATATATGTATAGTTTTTGANNNTACTATTATTACTTACTTTGAAGATAATTTGTTTGAAAGTTTATTGACCGATGATATTTTATATTGCTTTCAAAACATAAGGTTTCATAGAGGACAATGATATTAGATATAACATATTAGTTATTTAATTTCAGTTTGTGACTGTTGTTGAATTTTAATTGTATACTACTAATTTCGACACCCCTTTTCAAAAGTCCTGGCTTCGCCACTGGAATATACTGTATGGTTTCAACTAAATAAATCTTTAAACAAATCACAAATAACTTATTTTACAGATGAAGAAGAATAAGAAAAAACCGACTAAAAAACAAAATTAATGGCGAAGGCTATTTTCATAACTCTATGAAAGATATTTTTGTAATTTTGTCAGACGCGAACAAACGAAACGCAACAAAGTCGGCTCGTTTGCCCACCCCTAGCTACTACCATGCATGCAAGCCTAGAGAGGCAATCTACTACCACACTTATTGAGCATGGAGAAAATTTCCGCATTGTTTCCCTATCCACGCTTAGTCTATGCATGGAGAAGTCTTTCTCGGTCATACTCCTTTTCTTGTGGACTAGTGAGAAGGAAGATAGATTTTGAGTATAAGGGATGACTCGAATACTAAGTAGAGAAGATTGATAGTGCGCAGTGTTGTCAGTGTACTCGATTGTAATATATCTTTTCCTATTATAGTGGATGGGCCGGTTATCGTGGTATGTATGTGTCGATACGTGTGTGACTATACTGACTACTACACTTCAATTCAGAAAGAGCGGTATTAGAGCATCTTTAATCCAAACAAGTTCCATTTTCAAAGGCTAAACAAGAAACCTAGGTCAGGTTTACAATTCCAAAGGATGAGCAAAAAATCCAAATTTTCCTTTATGGTCGTTCCAAGTCCATCGATATTTACGCTATTGACAGATATCCCAGCACTGCATCAGCTTTTTTAATTTTAATATCATTGGCTCCTTTTTTACAAGCATCATCCCACCCATACCCTACATGCCTTCCCTTATCCTTTAACAGTTCCTTTCCCTCAAGTTAATTAGATTTTTAGGTCAATTTTGCTGGTAGTTAATTTTCTAGTGACAAATAAAATGAAAACCCTAGGAAATGGGAGAAAAAGCAAGGCACAATCAGCGCCATTAGAGAGGAAGCTTGAATTTTTCATTCTTAAAGGCACCATCTTTAATTGTCGACAAGGAATATGAAGTGCGAATAAATAAAGGGAGACCACACTCACTGGATAAGTGCACCAAAGATAGCGGTGGCAGGCTCCATTCTGGGGCATCAACTTTGATGTTGTCGATAGACTTTACTATGACAAATTCATGACAAAGGAAATTAGTATTTCGCAAGGTGGGAGAGAGTGTGGAAAAGGTTAAGTAGGAGATGACTTATAAAAGCATGCTATATGTGCTTTGTGACCCTTATGAAGGTTTTCTTTATTTTTTTCCATTAATTTTATTAGCTGGAGTCTTTAAAAAGAAATGGTTGATGTGGCATTGTGGGTACCTCTTTGTACAACAACCATGTGTACAAATAGAATTTTTCTTTCTTTTACGTCTTCAAAACTACAATGTACGATGTCGATGTTAAAAGAGAGGTAAACTTGATCTCCTATAACCTCCATTTCAGTNNNNTGTGAAATTATTTATAATTTCACATTAAGATTACTCGCTTTTAATAGACAATATTATGTGTGTTTAGATATACTGTAATATTTTTTAAACCTTTATTAAGGAATTTTCTAGATAACATAATTTTAAAATCTAGACAACAATCTTTATAAGATTATATAATATCTTCTTCATATTATGTAGAATGTACACTATATTAATAGCAGCACCAACAACAACAACACCACCTCCTAGCGTGGGTCTCGCTTTCGCGAGATCTGTGGAGATCCAGATGTACGCAACCTTACCTCTATCGGCATTCCTGCCTGTAAAGAGGCTGATTCCAAGAAACCCACAAAATAAGATTTTGTGAAAACATTTTATAAAAGAAGGATTGTGTGAAAATATTTTATGGAAAAAAACTAAAGATAAGCAGTAGGGAAAAAACTAAGAAGTACTAATAAATTAGGTGACAGTAACTATATAAATATGAGTGCGACATAGCGAAGGAAAGTACTATACCTTAATAAATAGAGGTAGATAAATAATGTCTCTTCCCAAGTGCATGTACTACGTGCGAGCAAACACGACATAGAAAAAAAACAAAAACAACTCTGCGATTACAACGAAACCTATGAGTCACAACCCTATGACCAAACCTACCCTATTGCAATCGAGTGACAACTACGAAGCTAACTCTCTGCGATCTAAAATCTTAATTCTATCTCGCTATAGTCTCCTATCATGAGCCATATCCTCCATCAACCCCATAATTTTCAAGTCCTCTCTTATCACCTCGTCCAAACTCTTCTTTGGTCATCCTCTCCCTCTTTTACCTTCGGGAACATTGATTCTCTCACATCTTCTCACTGCAGCGTCCATGCTCCTTCTTTTCATATGGCCAAACCATCTGAGTCTTGTTTCTCTCATCTTATCTTCGATGGGAGCCACTTTAACTAAGTCTCTGATTACTCCATTGCTAATTCTATCCATTCTCGTAAAACCATACATTCATCTGATCATCCTCATCTCTGCTACCATTAACCTTTAAACATGTGTCTTTTTTATAGGCCAACACTTCAATCCATACAATACAGCAGGTCTAACCACCATACGATAAACTTTGCCTTTTAATCCTACAGACATTCTCTTATCACATAGCACACTTGAAGTATACTTTCATTTTTGCCAGCCCACTTTTATGCACTAGTTAATATCTTCGCCAATACCTGCTCTCTGTTGAATGATCGAGCCTAGATATTTAAACTTCTCTACCTTTGGTATCTGCATCCCATCAATGGTAACTTGTCTACTCGCATCTTTCCTTCCACTGAAGCAGCAATGAAGGTATTTAGGTTTTGATCTACTTATTCTAAAGTCTCTAGACTCCAACGTATGTCTCCATCGCTCCAACTTGCCGTTAACTCCCTCTCTGGTCTCATCAACAAGAACAATGTCATCCACAAATAACATATACCATGGTAACTAATCTTGAATCCCTTTAATAAGTTCATTCATAACTAGAGTGAAAAGAAAGGGTTTAAAGTCGAACCTTGATGCAGGCTCACACCAACAAAGAAGTTATTGGTAACCCCTCCTAGCGTCACAACACTCGTGCTACCTCCCTCGTACATATCCTTAATAACTCGAATATACATAGGTGACACTCCTTTCCTTTTCAAGCATATCCATAACACCTCTTGTGGAATTCTATCATATACTTTTTCTAGGTCAAAGAACATTATATGAAGATCTAACTTTCTATATCTGTACAATTCCATGAGTCTTCTAAGGAAGTAAATCACCTTTGTGATCGACCGGCTAGGTATAAAATCAAATTGGTTCTCTGTTATCACAATATCCTTCCACAATTTTTTCTCAATCACCCTATCCTATAACTTCATAGCATGATTCAGCAACTTTGTATCTCTATAATTATCACAATCCTGAATATCACCTTTGTTCTTGTACAACGGAATGACTGTATTAGATCTCCATTCTCTAGGCATCTTAGCAGTCTAAAAATAATATTGGAAAGCACACTATATTAATAGCAATATTTGAAAAGCCCTAAAATCCTACCTGGGGCATAATATGCGGGAGTTAGAGCAATCTCATCCATAAAAATTATGTATTTAATTAGAAAAAACACAGTTTATTGATTTAAAGTTAAAAAAATATTCATGTTTCCGTCCCTTTTGGACTCCATCTTATTGAAAGAAGTGGTATTCTTCAAGTAAAATACCCCTTTATTTTTAAATAAAAATAATTATCTAATAAGGATAGATGATAATCCTACTAATTGATAACTTTTTTTAAATACTTTTATTTTTATTTAAACAACAAATGTCCAACTTAAAATACAAAAAATGTCCATGTTTATCTAGTAAGTTTTTAATTATCTTATAACTTTTTTTGATACCCTTTATTTTAATTTTAAAGCATGTGTAGTTTGCCGGCTTTAAAGTGAAAAAATAATATCCAGTTCCATTCTCTTTAGGGCTCTATCCTACCTTCTCCAAGTAAAGCATCCCGTTCTACCAAGAAAAAAAATGTACAGTGCCCCTTTATTTTTATTTTAAAAGGGGCCTAAATAATGCTATGAGAGTAATTTATAGATTTGATGCGATCTTAGCCATAAAGATTACATATTCACTAAACCTAATTTGTCGATTTTAAAGGTAAAAAAAAAAAAAGCATAGCTTGTCGATTTAAAGTAAATAATAAATGTTCATGTTTCCCTCTCTTTTGGACTCTATCTTAGTGAAAGAAGTAGTTTTCTCCAAGTTAAATATCCATTATGTTTCTGTTAAAAAATAATTATATGAGAAGAATAGATGATAATCTTATTATTTGATAACTTTTTTTTAAATACCTTTTCTTTTATATAAAGCAATTTTTGTCAAACTTATAGTAAAAAAAATAATGTCAATGTTTATCTAATAATTGTTTAATTATCTGATAACTTTTTTAATTGCCCATAATTTTATTTCAAAGCATATATAGTTTGTCGACTTTAAAGTGAATAAATAATATCCCAGCTCTACTCGCTTTCAAGCTCTATCCTTCCTTCTCCAAGTAAAATATCCCCTTCTATCCAAAAACAAATAAGTAAAATACCCCTTTATTTTTATTCCATAAAAAGGCCTCAAATGCTGCTATAGGAGTGATTCGCAAATTTGATGCGATCTTAGCTATAAAAATTATATATCCACTAAATTTAAACCGTCAATTTTAAAGTAAAAAAACCACCGTTTGTCGATTTAAAGTAGAAAATAAATGTTTAGGCTGCCCTCTCTTTTGGACTCTATCTTATTAGAAGAAGTAGTTTTCTCAAATTCAATATCCTTTATTTTTCTTTTAAAAAACAATTACAAGGACAGATGATGGGTGATCCTGTAATCTGATAACTTTTCAGTAATACCCTTTATTTTTATTTAAAGCTTAGTTCATCGACCTCAAACAACAACACCACCACCACCACCTTCCAGTGTGGGTCCCGCTTTTGCGGGGTCTGAAGAGATCTAGATGTAGACAACCTTACCTCTGCCAGTATCTCTGCCTGTAGAGAGGCTTCATCGACCTCAAAGTTAATAGAAAAAATTAATGTCCATGTTTATCTAATAATTTTTTAAATTATCTCATAATTTTTTAGTACCTTTTTATTTTTTTTGAAAGCATTGTTTGTTGGCTTTAAACTTTAAACAAAAGTCTACGTTCAACTCTCTTTTGGACTCTAGCCTACCTTCTCCAGGTAAAACATCCCTTTATTTATTTATTTTTTTAAAAGGAGTTGATCACCTAATTCCTATGATTTCGATTATATGTGATAAGGATAGATGATTATCCTATTATGTAATAATTTTTTCATTAAAAGGAAAACTATCAATTACAAAGGCTATCACGACCTATATGCTTCTCCAATATTTCATATAGCTATTCTTTCATAATTCTACCCAAAAAAAAAAAAAAAAA
>NCQT01146944.1:862-15020 GCA_002740465.1 Stenocereus thurberi | reverse complement strand
CATATTAACATAAAAGTCAAATGAAATAGCTATGTATAAAATTACCAAGCGAGCAGCAGCCATCCAGCAGCTCGATATAGCATATATAACCATGCATATATATATTGCATCAGCTTGAAATAAGTACTTAACGAACTGAAATAAACTCACAAAGCATGAAACTAGCCTACATTCATAACTCGGGAATGCGAGGTAAGCATGCAAAGTTCATATCGTTTCCAAAGCATGACTAACCAGCTTAACATACGCCGTTTAAAGATATTCTTAGGTTTTTTTGAGAACATCTCCAAGCATGGGTCAACTAATTCAACATACATCAATTTAAAGCACGTTAGGTTGTTTCGAGGGCTACTTTTCAACATGATCGAACTAACTTATCAAGCGACAAATCAAAGCATGCTCAGGTTGTTTGAAAGGTCACTTTTAAACATGAATGAACTAACTTTACAAGTATCGATTCAGAATATGTTTAGGCCATTTCCAGGGTTACTTTTAATCGAGAGCTAACAAATTCAGCATGCATTAGCTTTAGGCATTCTTAGTTCATTTCGAAATCTTTTGGAATTGGTTAACTTAACGAGTATCGATTTAAAACATTCTTAGGTTATTTCAAAGCCAATTATAAGCATGGATTAACTAAACTAACATATATCGATCCGAAGCCATTTTCAAGCATTAATTAACTAAACTAACATATATTGATTCAAGGCATTTTTAGGTTATTTTGAAGTTACTTTCAGGTATGAATTAACTTAACTAAAATGCATCGATTAGGGAAATTGCAGGCGTAAAAACCAGTTCAATACTAGCAGTTTCTGACAGCAACTAAACTTGCACAGCCTATGCTAATCTCAGTCAAAACGAAACATGTAAAATCAGCCATCATATTCTCGTTTGATCTAACTGATCTCAATCAAGCATGCAACATCATTTAAGGGCTAAAATCTTTTCTAATTTACTAATACTTAAGAGTTGAGAAACACCCACCTCGATTCCAAGCTCGAGGTACGTTCGAGGGCTGCTAGGCTCGGCTTTGAGTGCTGGAAAGACTCGATTCCCTGACCCTTGCTCACTAATGCATGAACAAAACCAATCCACGCCTAACCCATGCAAAAACAGACCCAATTCGACCCAAACTCAAACCTAGGTTTCTGCCCCTTTCACTACTGCTGTCGTTGCTGCTACTGATGCTACTAATTTGAGCTAGAATTTATAGTGCTTTGATGGTGGTTAAGGACTGACATGCACGGATGAGCTTTGGCCCTCATTTGATGCAACAACCTGCCACCCAAATCAACCAAAAACGTGACAAAGACCCTCGAATTTCTACCCAAATTCGCATCAATGGTTCATTTGTTGGCGGGGAGGGTTGAATGAGGGGAAATTTCGAGTTAGGTTGAGGAGAAATTGAGGTTTCTCGGAGCTCCCATGGCCGTTTGTGTAGAGTAGAGAAAAGAAAGAGGTTGAAGAGCAAAGAGAGGGAGAAGGGGGCTCGGGTGGATTCGCGACTGGAGGAGGAGGAAAAGGTGGGATCTCGGATGATTTTACAAAAATGCCCCTCCTCTCTCTCCTTTTTTTTTTGTGTGGGTTTGGTCTCAAGCTTGCTTAGATTGACACCGCTAGTCTAACCTCGAACTTTATATTCTAAACCCAAATCGATAATACAATCTCTCATTGATTACTCATTCCCAAATATATCTAGGTTCGATTTAATAAATATCGAACTACTTCTAAGGTTGACAACATAATCGTAATCGGGTTCCTATTCGATTTAGCACTCGTTAGTAACTAGTATTAACGTTTACTAAAAATCATCGTAACATTTTAGAACTAATAATAATAATATTAATAGCGAGAAAAATGTTATTTTTAATAAAATTATTACTCACATAAGCACATTAGGATATTCATGAATTTAATAAAGAATCAAAGAGCTTTTGGACAAAGGACTAATCAGAAATAGTAAGAGTCCTCACACCAGGCCTCTTTTCATGGTGAGAAATCATGGTGAAGAAAAAAAAGAAAAAGCAAGAATGATGATCAATTTTAAAAAGCTTGATGATAATATTGTCTTTGATGGCTATTATATTTCTAACAAGACATTTCTTTTTAATAGAATTCAAGGAGCCTCTTGTTTCTCGAAAATGGATTACAAAGCATACACTGTTACATACAAATGGATGAAGAAAAGCATCTGTTTAACTGCTTTTAGTGCCTTTCAAGGACATTATGAATGGATAGTAATGCCATTGGCCTTAAAAATGCACCTTAAATATTTCAAAGAAGAATGGATAATATCTTCTACGAACTCAATCATTGTTATCTAGTTTATATCGATGATATCATTATCTTTTCTAATGCCATAGAACAACACAAAGAAGATGTTCTAGCTGTCACCCAAAGATGTATTGATCATGGTATTTCTTGGTAAGAACAAGTACATTTACGCTGAATAAAAATTTGAGTTTTGAGGTCTAGAAATAAAAGCTGGATAAATCATTCAACAAAAGCATATTCTAGAAAAAATAATTAATTTCTTCTAAAAAATTAAAGATAGAAAGCAATTTGAAAGGTTTTTTGGATGTCTTACCTATGCTTCAGATTTTATTAAAGATCTATCAAAATTGAGAAAACCATTGCAGTAGAAACTCAAAAAAGAAGTAGGTTAGACATGAACCCCTTGTGATCCAAAGATTGTTCAAAACTTCAAAAGATTTGCAAGAATCTTATTGTTCTTAATTTACCTAATGAAGGAGATGACTTAATTCTTGAGACAGATGTCAGCAATGAGCACTAGAGTGCAGCACTCAAAATTAAAGAAGGAGAAAAACTCTGCAAATATTATAGTGGAAGTTTTAATAAAGCAGAATACAACTACCCCATGATGGAAAAAGAAATTCTTACAGTCATAAGATGAATTGGAAAGTTTTAAATCTTTTTAGCCCTAAAACCTTTTCTTATATGAACTGATTGCAAAGAAATACTAGGTTTTGTGAAAAAATTTATCAAATATGCAAGTGTAAGGGAAACTCATTCATTGGCCATTATCGCTCAACCAATTTTCTTCCCTATTAAACATATATAGGGATCGAAGAATTTTCTAGCAGATAGTTTGACTCGTGAACTCGCCAATAGTGACTATCAGAGCTGAACTCCTGCCGAAAAAGTAGCAAATCCAAAATGAAATGGCATTACTACTAGAACGAGTTTGTCCTTCTAGTGGAATCATTATGGACATTTTGGAATTCCATACAAAAAGTAGATCAACTTTGGTTTGCTATCTTCTGCTTTTCTAATAGTGCAAAGATTTAGCATCTTAGAGTTACAAATAAATTACCTTAGGTGTCCTTGTGATATTAAATAAAAAATAAGTTCCTATTTCATCAAAAATGGTTCAATGACTAGTATGCGAGTTGCATTGACTACTATCATAATTATTCTTATGATATTTGGGAGTTATGGAATACGATAATTTTCTTTCTTGATATATCTGGACTTGGTTATAATAGATTCCTAACAAATTCAAGCCCTCTGGATGACCCCATCACAAAAGCCTGAGAATAAGCAATGGTAGCTCACCCCATGGAAATTCCAGATCCAAAGTACTCATTTTTCTCAGGACTAACTAAGTTTCAACAATGTATGTTTAAAAGGATCCATTTCCTAATGGTCCAACAAAAATCCCATACAATAAAAGTATGTATGTCGAGGTACATTGTGCAATAATTGAATGTGAAAATGGAAAGGCCAAACCAGCCCATCATCTTATTCAATTAGTTGATTTAAATGATCACAATTATCAGCGACAAGAGTAATTTCCAAAATGAAAAGAAGCAGTTTGTGATTCTGCTTTAGCAAGAGTCATTAGTTTTTACGATATGTATCATCAAATGTGGGAATTAATTAAAAATGCAGTGTGGGAATACTACTTTCGCCTATCATAATAATTTCAGCAAATATATGAAAGTAGAATGAGTTACTTCAGAAGATGTCTTTGATTATCTCATTGTTATTGGAGCTCAAAAATTCTTATCAGAAAAAGAAAAGAAATATCTTCATAAATTATTTGAAAAATAGGATCCAAAGCATCTTCAACTTGATGATTATCTAGATGATGATGGACTGAAAGGCAGTATAGGAGATGAATGCATGTAGAATCTCAATATAAATGACTAGTTTTGTCAGCATTAAGTAACCTGAAAAGTTATTACACCATTATTGTATTATTTTGTCAAGTGTCAAGTCAGAAAAATAATGCAGTTTACTATAGCCATGTAAGAGCAACTGCAGTTATGTATAAATATTAGTGTATGTACTATAGCCAGTAGGACATTCTATGTAGTTCATCTCCTCTACAGAAGGAGAGCTCGTGTGCTGAAAAGTGATACAGTCATTTGAGCATATTTGAACAAAACAGAAGTTGGGACTCTCTATTTCTTTATGAGCAAGTATCTCTAATGATCTTAATAGCTTAAACCCTTCGTTAATCTTTCCATTGCAATCTTTCCACTTTTAAGCTTCCAATAAAAGAAGTTTCCCAGTAGGGAGCTTTATTCAATCAAACTATATGTCTTAAATATTATAATTTCTTGATTAAAGACTCACTATCCTTTAAATTATAGAACTTGATTAGTGACCATGGTATGAGGTAGAAAACAAAACAGACATGTGTTGTGGCTGAGGAAGGAGTAGTTGAGATTAGCAGCATTTGTTTATTGGGAACTAGAGAAACGCCAGGATCCAACACCGTCTAAGTTTATGTAATGGTCAAAACTTTCTAATTAAGCTATTACCAGCAGTATATTGTGATAAATAATACCAGTAAAGTCATTATAAGGAGTAAAAACACTAAAAACAATCATATTTCCTAAAAGAACTTAGAAAATAACAAAATCAGAAATTGTACCCATTGTGGGGTCGAGTCATAATTTCAGAAAACTTTGGGCTAGAAAAATAAATATTTGTCCTCCGGAAATCATTTCACCAAATGCTTGTGTCCCAAAAATATTTTCCCAAACTCGTAGGTCATGTAAATTAATACACCAAATCTCAGTGGATTATAATGTAATTTTTTCTATTTTCAAGGGAAAAAGCCAAAAACAAAAAAAAATCACAAAAGACAGGAAAAAGAAAAAGGAATGAGGAAGGGAATGATATGATATGACATTCTCTTTGGGTGCTGCTCCGTATGTCCATGTGGCTACAAACATTTCGTTTCATTCATTTTGGAACGCTAGGCCTACCACTGCAACTCATTCCGGTGACTGGAGATGCTTTCAGGTACCTCGTGTATATATTATTCTGACAAGTATTTAGCATATAAAAATTTTCTATTATATGAGCAGTTAAGTAATTTCTAGTAATATGTACTTTAATGCGTATAACATATACAAAAGCTCAACATTCCCTTATCTGAGCTTGTTAAGGGAGGAGAAATAGAATCAAATGAAAGGCATAAGCTCAAAAAAAAAGGTTAATAAAAAGCGATAAATCATTACAAATAACTAGAAAAATTGTCTTCAATAAGAATTGGCATTATACAAACTCATATCTCGCCCTTAGTTGTCTGTTTTGTGTGAGCATAATCATTGACAGCATAGTGTGGGTTTTCCACCACTGCTTCGTAGTTTTATTTTTTTGGTTTAATGGGTATAAGGAACTTTTGATTTGTGCCTTTAATTTATCTTAACGAGCTCAATACAAGGTAAAATATTGAGCTTACGTCTCGAGCCAATATCACTCTAGAGAAATCTCTAATTGATATAGGCATTTTCGTGAAAATTATACATGGTATTCGCAGGGCTCAAACGCCACATCTTGTGTCAAGGGTGTTGTTTGGGATCCGCCATATCCCGTACCAGTAACCCACACCTCACCCATCAAATAAATAAAAATTCCTTTCTGATCCACTGATGTTTGGTGTACTGATTTATTGACCTCATATTTTTGGAAAATTATTTTTTGGATGTCTCAGTTTCAGGTAAATATTTTCTAGGGTACAACTATTGGGGTTAAATAATTTCTAGGTGACAAATATTTATTTTTATAATCTACGACTTTATAAAATGTTTATTTTGACCCAAAATGGGGTTCAAAATGTAAATATTCAAATTTTTCTGGTTCTAAGAAGCTATGCTTATATAAGTGTTTTAATTTCTTATAATGCCTCTACTACTAGTAGTTATCATAATCTAATATTATATAATAAATATTATATTTCATTCGATTATAGACCCACTATGCTTAGCAAAATAATAAAGCTTAATCAGAGAGTTTTGATCATTTCCTGAGCTTAATCAGCGTTGGACCCTAGCATTCATCTGCCTTCTAGTTTACTGAGATTGTTAATCTCAACTATACCTTACTTGTATCAGGCACATCATAGATCTGTTTCATTTCCTATGTCAGATCGCAGTCACTAATCAAGTTTTTATATTTTTAAGGATAGAGAGACTTTAACCAAGAAATCATAGCATTTAAGACATAAAGTTTGATTGAACAACATTCCTTACTGGAAACTTCTTTTATTAAAAGCTTGAAAGTAGAAATATTATAGTGGAAAGGTTTGAGGATGGATATAAATAGCTAAGATCATCAGTGATACTTGCTCATAGAGAAATGGAAAAACTCGATTTTTCTTTTGCACAAGTGTACTCAAATGACCATGTCCCTTTACAAGACTCAACTTCTCCTTTTATAGAGGAGACGGAATACATATGATGCCCTAACGGCTACAATAATATATACTATTGTAGATGCTTTATATGGTTATAGCAGACGGTACTATTTTACTGACTTAACACTTGACAAGATAGCATATAATGGTGCCACAACTTTTCGAAGCACTTAATGTTGACAAGACTAGTCATCCATATTGAGATTCTACATGTCTTCCTCTCTGACAATGTACTCCAGTCCATGATTATCCAAATAATCATCACAATATTCTTCAAGTTCAAGTTGCTCCTAATCACATTTTTCAAATAATTCATGTAGATATCTTTTTTCTTTTTCTGATAGGAGTCTTTTAGCATCAATATCAAAGGGATATCAAAGACATATTCTGAAATAGCTCCTTCCATCTTCATATATTTGCTGAAATCACTATAATTAGAGAAAGTTGTGTTGGTATAATACATTATTATTTTTCGTTGTTCAATCAATACTCACATTTGATGATAAATGTTTCCAAATTCAATGGCTCTTGTCAAAGTAGGATCACTAACTACTTTTTGTCATTCTAGAAACCATTCTTGTCATTGTTCCTTGGGATGTCCTAGATCAATTAATTGAATAAGATGATGGGCTGGTTTAGCCTTACCATTTTCATACTCAATCACTGCACAATGTACCTCAATATACAAACTTCTATCATATGGAATTTTTATTGAACCATTAGGAGATGTAAGAATCCAATGGATCCTTTTAAAATACACTTATAAAACTTGGTTAGTCTTGAGAAGAATGGGTACTTCAGATATGGGATTTTTATGGGGTAAGCTGCGATTCCATATTCCCATACTTTCACAATCAGGTCATTTAGAAGGATTGAATTTGTTGGGAATCTAACACCACCAACATCAGAGCTATTAGGGAAGAAGATTATAGTACTCCATGATTCCTAAATATCATAGGAATAATTATGATAGTGGTCGATGCAGGCTACATACAAGTCGTTGAACTATTTTTGTTGAACATAGGAACCTATTTTTTTTCTTGAATATCATAAGGACACCTTAAGTAATTCATTTATAATTCGAAAAGGTTGCAACTTTGTACTATTAGATTGGCAGAAGGCACCAGACTAAAACGTGCTCCACTTTTGTATGAAATTCTAAAATATCTATAAGGATTCTATAAGAAGGAGAAACCTGTTCTAGCAATAATGATATTTCATTTTGGATTTCTTTCTTCTCCGACAGGGGTTCTCCTCTGATAATTACCATTGGCTAGTCTACAAGGTAAACTATCTATCGGGAATTCTTCGATCCTCGTATATATTCAATAGAGTAAGAAAACTAGTTAAGCCATAATTGCCAATGTAGGAATCGCCCTTGCGCTTGCATATTTTCTTTTTTTTTTTTCCATAAAACCAAGTTTTTTTTTTTTGCAATTAGTTCGAATAAGAAAAGGTTTTAGGGTTTAAAATATTAAGAACTACAAGGATTTCTTTTTTCATTGTAGAATAGTTGTATTTTACTTTATTAAAATTTCCACTACAGTATTTATAGAATTTTACTCCTTTGATTTTAAGTACTGCACTCTGGTGCTCATTGCTGACATTTGTCTCAAGAATTAAATCATCTCCTTCATTAGGCAAGAACATGAAGATTTTCACAAATCTTTTGAAGTTTTAAACAATCTTTAACTCACTAGGTGTGCTTTTCCAACATACTTCTTTCTTCAGTTCCTGTTGTGATGGTTTTCTCAATTTGGCTAAATCTTTAATGAAATCTAAAGTATAGGTAAGACATCCAAGAAATCTTTCTAATTATTTCACATCTTCAATCTTCTTAGAAAAATTTCTATTTTTTCTAAAATATACTTTTGTAGGATGATTTGTTCAACTTTTATCTCTAGACCTAAAAGTTCTATTTCTTGGTCAGCACAAATGCACTTATTTTTTCCAAGGATAATACCATGATCTATGCGTCTTTGGATGACAGCTTGAACATCATCTTAGTCTTGTTATATGGTCTTGGAGAATATAGGAATATTATCAATATAAACTAGACAACAGTGATTAAGATCTTTAAAGATGTTGTCCATTCTTCTTTGAAATAGCTTAGGTGCATTTTTAAGACCAAATGACATTACCATCTACTCATAATGTCCTTGAGGGGTGCTAAAATGAGTTAAACTTTTATTTGCCAATTCGCTTTTAAAGTACCTTTTGAAGAATCAAGAGGCTCATTGAATTCTGTTGAACTGTTTTGTTTACAACATAATAACCATGAAAGATAACATGATCATTAAACATTTTGTAATTAATCACCATTCTAGCTTTTTCTCTTTTTTTTTTTCCCAACATGATTTCTCAGCATGAAGGCAGGACTAGCATGAAGACTCTTACTATTTCTGATTAATTCTTTATCTACGAGTTCTTTGATTTGCTTATCAAATTCTTGGATATCCTACTGTGTATAAACCATTTGTTTGACTCTTGTGATAGTATTGGGATTTAGCAAAAGAATCTTTGCAATAGTCTATCTTTGCCCCAAAATTTAAAATCAAAGTAGAGTTCTTTGCATAATTTCTCTTGTTATTCTATTCAACAATTTGCTCTTTAATGAATAACTCTAGTAGTGAGTTTGTTGGTGCAACTTCATGTTGTTTAGAGATTAGCTTCTCATCACGGTGGCTACATGTAAACTCAATCTTTTAATGAGTGTATATCTTATTTAATTTATCAATACATAGTAATCGACCATCTATTGTGAATATTATTTGGTTTATGGTCGGTTGAATTATTTCGAATAACCATACCATGTGAGGGTTGATCAGTAGCCTATGGAATTGATATAACGCTTTGGACTCATTCTATTTCTATGGATAATCATTCTATGACCTCATTATGAGTCATTATGCTATTATCAGCTATTCTTACTTGTAAAGGATGCTTGTCCTTTTTCATATAAATTCTAGAAATAAATATGTTTTTCTAAAACAAAAAAAACAGCCACTATCTATGCCTGTGCACAATTCATATTTGTTATATCCCTCTAAATATATGTTTATTGAGATATAAATACTATTAGGATTAGTATTGGTGGTTTCGTAACATATCTCAATACTCATGTTTTTGACTAGTTCACCCTCATGGATTGGCTCACTAACAATCCTCATTTTGTGTCCAATGACTTTTCTATATAAATGCATACTTTGATCTACATTGTGTCTTACGGGTTCAAAATTCATTCTATTCATTTCGCTAGCTATACTAATTGCATAATCTTCTTTAAGTTCTTTAGCTGTTCAAGAAGCTTCTTTCCATTCCGTTGTTAAAGTCATGCTTCTTAATAATTGGGGTTTAATAGTAATTTTTTCATTCTCATTATTTTTTATTACATTTTTATTGTTGATTTTTATGGGATTGACAAAACTAGATATCCATGACTTATCATTCTTTTTCTCCTGCAGATGGGATTCTATCCTTTGAATTTTTTGCATCAGAGTAGGACTTTCAAATTTTTCTGCCTCCATCATTGTTACCTTACTCTTTGGATCTATAGCGTTATCTAATTTGTAGATTATTTTTCAAAATATCTTTAGGTGGTAACCTACTCTCTCTATGTCCATCACAACTGTTTTTATTTTAAGAGATATGAAATTGTTGAATAATTCATCTTTTAAGCTGACATAAAATCCAAGTCGACAATTTAATCTTACTGAACCATTACACGAATTGGTCTTAATTCCTATAATAATTTGATTATTAAATTGGGCACGCTTGATATCACAGAGCAAAGCATAGATATCGATATGTTTGCTATAATAATGTAATGGTGTAATTTGAATTTGAACACTTCCAACATGTTTATACTTGCACTTTGTATCCTTGTTATTCTTAAGGATATTTTCCTAATTAATAAGATTGACTTCTCCCACATTATATTTACGGTCTTTTAATATGTAAATCTCCATTCATCATTTCACATACATACTTGCTTTTAGTTCAAACAAGGATTCTCTATAGATCATGTCTTTCTAAATTATAGGAAGGACCTAATTTTCTTTGATGTCTTTATTCTCATTGTCTATCGTATATTCTTCTTCTTGAAGATCACTAGACTAATGGAGCTACTTTCTATCATATTACTAGTTTCTTCATCATCACCTTCTTCATATTTATCTTTCATTATTATTTCAACAATTCCTTTGTTGTTTTCAGGGTTAGGTCTAATGACGCTTCTTCATTAAGCTCAAAATAGTCTAAAATTTCCAATTTTTCTATAAGCTTATTGTTCTTCATATTACTGCTTTCGTTTGTATAATGACCCACTTCTCCATATGCCCAACACTTACAGCTACTTATTTTTTTGTGCAGGATAATAAGCAGCTTTTCAAAAAAAATTCCACGCCTTTTAGACTTGGCTTATTATAATACTTTCTGTTGTACCCTTTGCTTGTTGAAGCTCTTTTTCTTATCAAATTTTCTTTTTCTTCTCTTCTAAAGTTCATTTTCCTATTGATGAGGAATATCCTAACATGCTGGAAATTATTTCTTCATTTTCTTTTATTTTTAAAGATCAAGACATTGATCATTGATCCATTTTCTTAAATAAGAGATTCTTGTTCCAAGAGTACCAATGACATCTGTTTTTTAAACCTAGTAATATACCTTTCATTGGTTATGAAATTTATCAGATAATGCAATTTGTCATAAAATACACCAAAATTGGCTTCAGTATGCCCAATTGTGTAATAACATTGACTAAATTCAGTAATATAATTTTTCAGATATCTCATATTCCATAATTCTATGTTATTAATCTTTCTTTGACATTTTTTAGCCTTTTCTTTGGAATTAGGTTTAGCTATAATAAATTCACACTATAAGAAACAGTGTATCTATGCACGTTTAGAATCACCTCCTTCCATACTTACGCCTATGGCAAGGTTTATTCACCACGCTTAAGGTAAACATGCATAGGGTATCAGTGAGAAAAAATTTACCACACTTATTAAGCGTGAAATACAGTGCAATACCCATGCTTATATCCGTGGAAGACCGCGTCATCTACCACGCTTGTAGGTGTAGGTAGATTCACATTGCTTGTATCCGTAGCCAGATTACCATTTGAGCGAAAAATCATTCTCACCACTCTCTTGCTTATAAGTGTGGCATTATGTATTCGATAACTAGCTTTCAAATGATTTAAATGGATAACTGATTTTGACGGAAAATTTTATAAAAGAAATAACAAGTCATTATTTTAAAAATGAAAATAATTTATATTTAATAACCCATTGTGAATATATATATATATATATATATATATACACACACACACAGAGAGAGAGAGAGAGAGAGTATATATTTGACCAAAATTTAAATAACACAAAAAAGTACGATAACTTTATAACAATGAACTAATTAATTGTCATCAACTAAGCTAAAAAATAACTGGTATTCAACCACATAATGAAAATTATGAGATCTATACAAGCAACTATTACTAAATTGCTTTCAAGATGCCTATAAAGTATGCATTCACCACCTAAAAGTCAAGTTTGTTTGCAATACACACATAAGTTAAAGTTTGAAGCTAAACAGAATGAATGAGATGTTGTAAAACTCCATAGTTACAAGGGAACACTTCATGAACCCGAACTTTATATTCGATTTTGCAGTATGCTTCCCTTGGTTTCAGCCTAAACCGCCAAAGCCATACATTAGAGTTAATTACAACAAACAATGCTACTAATGTTGATGAAAAGATCTAAAAATCTTAAGTTAGATAGAGAAAAATACAATGAGAAAAAAAAAAACTTTTAAGAAGATTGCAAAATGTAATATCACATTAGCCTTCAAACTAGGCGCTCTCGCTCTACAAACTTTATGTAACATCCCTATCAGGCTAGTCTTTTTAGTATATTCCCTAATTTTGACAAAAATTTTGGAATGTTATTTAAAGTGCTAACCCAAACACTAGTTTGCCGAACCTTAATATCTGACTTATTATGTTTTGACTTGGTGAAGATGCTAGAACTGCTCCAAATATTCTAGCCAAACATGGCGTTAATTCTCGTCATTAGAATTTGTACAATTTTCTACCCTTTTCAACCCTTTTAGATGATGCCATGCTTACACAACACTATATTTCAGAGTCAAGTGAAAAGAGATGCCTTGAAACAGAATGCATAGAGGGATGTACCCTTTTGTACTTCTGAAGAGAGGGAATATTCAATGGAGGAGCAGCAAAAGGAACAGCCAAGTTGGTATTTAGGAACCTCTTAGATAAGAGACCACCCATTACAGTTCCATACCTGCAATAACAATCATGTACTTAGAAGCAAGGAGAACATTATATCCTAATTGGTAGGCAACTATACAAGGGCATATTATGTTCCTCCCAAGTAGCAAGTCTAGCATTCAAACACCAAGCTTCCCATCCCCCAATTTGGGAATAGGAAGGCACCTTTAGCCAGTCACTTAACCTTGAGCTTAGCTTAGGCAGGGGATGGTATGTGCTTAGGGTTGACATGGTGGGTCCTTGCTGTTCTTAGTAGACAAAACCAGCAAACTGAATTCTTTTTCCCCCTTGTTTTGAGGGTGGGTACGAGTAATAAAAATACGGGAGATACGTTATAAGTTTAACTCCAGTCTTCTGAAAAAGCTCAACCATTTGCTATTGAGAATGCATGTCAACAATTGAATGTTGAACTTACATGTTGTGTTACAGAGTCAAACGTAAGACAATGGATTCTAAAACATAAGATTGCACAGACAGCTTGTACCTAGTTGATAACAATTGGGATCTCATTTTTTAGAATTATTTGCAATCTCTCTGTATCGAAATTTATCAGAGCTAGAATCTTGATTTTGCTTGAAATCAATCATCAAATGATTCGGCATGCTTGAGACTTTGAAGTTTAAAGGAGGCTGCCATGATTTTGGTAATATATAGGATTAAAAACAAGCTAAGCTAACCTTCTTCCTTAAGATCTATAAGATTTTTTAATGCATCAAGATACGCAGGATTGGAATAGTCCCACATATTTCAACATATTGTTCTCATGCATCAAAAAAATGATGCCTTTAACGACCCTCAGAAAATCAGATGTGCGCCATGTTAGATAGACATTTATCAAAAGAATCCTTACCAGTGGAACTGAAGCATGTCCAAGCATGCTACACCAATCCTTTTCCTTGAAAGATTGATGCTCTCCTGTATGGAACTCTTTGTCATCTTAACGAGTTGTGGTACCCATTTTGTGAGACTAAAAAAGAAGATCATTCAAAAACAAGAAATAGAACCCACACTACTGTATGCCAATCCTAGAACTAATAAGGTCTAGTTTCTCCCTGATAGCAAGACATTACAGGCACTAACATTTGTACTTTGAGATTCTAACTCACCCTCTTACGTTATCCAAAAACTCTGGTGGCTGCTCACAGCGGACATGATTTATAAAGATTCCATATAGATTCTCA
>NCQT01146901.1:0-10343 GCA_002740465.1 Stenocereus thurberi | reverse complement strand
GGGAGGTATTGTGGAGGTGTTTGGAAGAGAAAAGGGTGTTGCCCGTTTACATCCGTATTATCAAGGACATGTACGAGGGAGGGCGAACACGTGTTAGGACACCGGGAGGGGTCTCTCTAACAACTTCGCTGTTAGTATGGGCCTACATCAGGGCTCCGCCCTAAGCCCATTTCTTTTTACCCTAATTTTGGATGAACTCACTAGAGGGATCCAGGACGAGGTGCCCTGGTGCATGTTATTTGCAGATGACATCGTTCTTATCGATGTGACTAGGCAGGCGGTGAATGACAGGTTAGAGAGTTGGAGGCATACGCTGGAAGTTAGGGGTTTTCGGTTAAGTAGATCAAAAACGGAATACCTCCATCGTTGTTTCAGTGGTAGGATAGAAGAGGGGGGAGAAATCACACTAGATGGGAGGGTGATACCAAAGGTCGCTAAATTTAAGTATCTGGCTCGATCATCCAGCAAAATGGGGATATTGACGAGGATATTAGCCAGCGGATTACAGTGGGTTGGCAAAAGTGGAGGTCAGCGTCAGGGGTATTGTGTGACAAGAGAGTGGCCCTGCGATTGAAAGGCAAAGTCTATCAGATGGTAGTTAGACCGGCTGTTCTCTATGAATTGGAGTGTTAGCCTCTAAAAAAAGACGCAGGCCCAAAGGTTGATGGTAGCTGAGATGAAAATGATCAGGTGGATGTGTGGTTTTACAAGATTGGACAGAATTAGGAATGGAGTAATCGGGAGTTTAGCTGAAGTGGCCTCCATAGAGGAGAAGGTGAGGGAATCGAGGCTCAGATGGTTCGGCCACGTAAAGAAGAGAAGCATGGCCGCCCCAGTGCGGAGGTGCGAGATGATCGTCCCCCCCGGTGGAAAGAGAGGGAGGGGTAGACCGAAGAAGAGCCTAGAAGAAGTAGTCAGAGAGGACCTGAGAGTTGTCGGTCTGACGGAGGACATGGCTCAGGATAGGAGGTTGTGGCGGGATATGATTAAGGTCTCTGATTGTAGGGGACCGACTGCGTAGGTGATAGTAGCTTCGGTGAGGTGGGGCGGGTAGGGTTTTGGTGTGCTTGTCTACAGGTTGTATTTTTCTGGGATGTGATGGCATCTAGCGCCCTTGGTTGGTTGAGGTATATCTCTACCCCTGGTTTATTTTGTTCTCCGAACCCTTTCTCCCACTTGGGTTTTGGTTGTAATCGTTTTCTCTTGTTAACCTTTTTAACCTTTTTCAAAAAAACAAAAACTGTTTTGTGGGTCTTAAGGAATCAACCTCTCTATGGGTAGAAATACCGGTAGGGGTAAGGTTGCCTACAGCTGGATCTCCCTAGACCCCGCGAAAGCGGGACCGACACTAGGAGTTGTTGTTGTTGTTGTTGATTCTATTGAGCTATTCTCTTTTTCTCTCTACCTGCATGTAATGTCAATCTCAAAATCTCAACATAAGATTTCTTCTTTCCCCTCATCTGGGTAATGTTACTCCAGAATCGCTTATGTTGATGGTTACAAGCAAAGAATAATAACACAAACTTCACTCAAATTAGTTTATCTCAAACTGAATTGACTTACCGCTAATCAATTTCTGTTTCATTTTCATTGCTAAGTTAGTAGACAAGCCAAGAAGAAATTAATAGGAATATGACCAAGAATTTAGTCCAACCTATCTTGACCATGATATTCGACAACCCTATTCAAGGTTCAGGCTTGATAGACAATGCGAATAATGAACGCAGGGTCAAGTTAAGGTAGAGTTAACCTGACCTTTTGCTAGTGACAAGGTAAGCTTACTGGATGTTGGCTTGGTGATGACACTGAAGTTTCCTAGAAGGGGCTCTACCCATGTATGCCTAATTCAAACCAATTTCATAAAGTTGAATCAGTTTTTCTGTTTGTTTTAGGATTATGTAACTGCCTTCTTGGTCGATTTCATGAATTTTAGTGTTTATTTCAACAATCACAACAAAGTGTATAATTGATTAATCAGTTCCCCAACACACCCCCAAAGTGGCAGTGTTTTTTGGCTTCCTTTTCTGCTAGAGCTTAGATTAGGGTTTTGCATTTTGAAGCTATTAGTGGTTAAATCGAGCTTGTGCTTTAGATCTGACTCTTGTTTTAGGTTTGCCTTCAAATTCTATTCCTTCTATGTGTAATTTTTGATTCCCCCCCCCAATAAATCCTCTTCAATTTTATGGCTTGTATAATCTTCTTGCCTGGATATAATCTGACTTCATTTTGCTTGGTTTGTGTAGTCTGCTTTACTAGGTTCATAACTTTATTTTTGTATAATATGCTTGTATAATCTGCTATGTTGGGTTTGTGGCTTCTTTTTCTTGTATTATGGCATTCGTCTTGAGTTACTTTGCTTGATTATGAGTTCTCCCTCCATTGAAGGGCTAACAAGTTGTTACTGGCAACGGGGGTAGAGGAACACACAGAGGAGAGACATATTGAGTAGGTTGGTAGCCAAATTACTCCTTTGCAATTTCTGTCTAAGTTCTATCTTTAGAAATTTCTATTTTTGATTGAAAAAGAGGCTAATATGACAAAGGATGGCTCAACTTAGTAACTCAGTCATAATATAGGAAGAGATGATTTTCTTCATTTACACAAAAGTGGTAAAGCTTTCCTGTATGCATGTATGTGAAGGATAAACAAAAGCTATTGGGCTATACTAATGACTGTGAGCCAGTGATACTAGAGAACAATGGGATAAAGAAATTTTTAAGGATAATGCCTAACTTACTGTGAGTAGTTCACATTGTTGATTTGGGGGTTTTTAAGAGAGAGAAAATAGAGGCAGAATTTGAAGGTTTGGTGAATGATTTGGCTTCTTCTTTTAATGTTTTGTAAGCAAGGGGAGGGTCATTAGTGTGGCAAGGATCATGGCCTCAACCATTGAGATATTGCTGGCCAACTGTCCGTGGTGATGTTTTAAGGAGTTTTTAAAGGCATAAGCTTTACACTTTTATGTATCACTGAGCCAGGCTTGGGATCTATCATACTCAAAGCATCTCTCTTTAGGGCATTTTCTTGGTTTGGGCTATTTCCAATTTTGAATGCTATTTGTTAGCAAACTCATAAAAAACGAGGTCTCATTTTACAATATCATCAAATCTTGTCTCTTTTATCTTAAAATCGGCTAATCTTGAATGCGAGTCATATTTTAATAACTATTGTGCTGACACTAATACATATATGATCATAATGTTATGCTCTTATAATCAATTAAATTTTATGACCAGTCAAAATAACTTATCATAGTGAATGGTTATACTAAAGAAATGAAGATATGCTCATATTAACAGTTGCTTTTAGGAATTCCCAAATCAGTTGCTAGCTTTTCTTGTAATTTGAAATTGATATTGATGCGAAGAATTGCTTATTTGCTGACATCTCATTAGATTTTGTTGGTTAATTCTACTATCTTGTTTCGACTTATTACTTTTGTGGTAATAAGTGTGCTTCTGTCACTAAGTTAACTGTGAAGTCACTTTTAATAAATAGAGCTAACCAATTATAGCTAGAACCTTGCATGATGTTGCTTACACTAATGGAGGCCCAATGGCCACAACCTCGTATGATGTTGCTTATGGTAATGGAGGGTAAAATCTCCTACATTGCTTTTACTTGTTCAAGTAGAATAATGTGCACAGACTATTTGTGTCTGCTTCATGATGTCATGTATAATGTATATAGTAGTTCTGGAGGTTTTTTTTGTTGTTTTAAATTTTATTAGTTTTTTCTTTTGGTGCGTGGATCATGCATAAAAATGGATCATATGTATAGGATATTCCTATAAATATAATTCTTACATTAAGCTTAGAATACCCATTCCAGAATTTATACGTAAAATACAATTTCAAAGCAATTTATTTATTGATATCATAGGTATGGTCTTCGTATCAAAAATGTGTTTAGAAGACACTACCAATAATGTTCATATGTAAATTGTTGGTGGAATGTTATAATATGTTTGAATTTTTGAATTGTCCAAGTTGGACAGTTTGGGACTCTATGATATTTGATTGTTCAGCTACAAAGTCATTACATATGTTGGGAAGACATTGGTTAGTATTTCCTCATGTTCTCTATGTGTGATTTTGGAGATGATAATCATGTGTTTGGTTCATCTTCAAAATTTGTAATTCGAAGAACTATGGGGAAATGCTACCGAAATTTTCCCTCTTATATGCAATGGTTCATCCAAACAAATCAAATATTATATGAATCCTTACCTACCTTTGTAGAAGGGGATAAGACCAGATCATGGCATATCATTTTGTATGTGTTGATTATTTGTTTTAATTATTACTTAATAACTAAATAACACACCCAATTCTTCTAGGTAGATATTTTACCAAAAGTCATTGCATATTATTAAGAGTGTAGTGATAATTAGCTTTGAAACTCTAGGGTAAAATATATTTTCTCACATCCAATGTTGTTAATTTTTGAATGCAGTAATGGGAACAAACTGAGAGTGGATGTATGAGAGACTTGATGGGGATTATTTGAGTGAGGAGTTTGTGAAAAAAAATAGATGAATTTATTAAGTTTGCTAGTGAGGAAGAGCATTTTAAGAAATATAAGAAGCTTAAATTCCCCTGCGATAAATGCTAGAATATGCCTTATTTAGATGAGGACACTGTAAAGATATACCTCTATAAATGTGGGTTCTGTCCAAATTATTATCAATGGACTTACCATGGTGGGATGAATGCTAATTTGGGAGTTCAAAGTAGCATGTTTGCATAAAATAGCGTTAAAGGTAACTAAATGAGGGATATGGTTATGAATGCTTTAGGGCCTATCTCTTCTACCTAGGGCGAAGAAGGATCAATCATATTCGAAAGGATCCAAATCCTGAATAAAGGCTTTCTTTAATATGATAGCAGCTATTGAGAAGCCATTTTATGATGGCTGCCAGTCATCTCTTCTATCAGTTGCTACAAGAATAATAAATCTTAAATGTGAATATAACATTCCCAATAGAGCTATTGATAGTTTTGTCACATTAGTGAAGGATATATGCCCTAATGATAATAACATTCTTGTCACTTTCTATGGGACAAAAAACTTGCTTACCGGTCTTGAGATGACACATAAAACAATAGATGTATGTCCTAAAGTGTTTATGTTGTTTTGGAAAGATGCTGCCCATTTTGATAAATGTGAAGTGTGTCATGCAGATCGGTAACTTAAGAAGAGATTAAGTGGTAAGCTAATTTCAAAGAAACAAGTGATATATTTTCCTATTACACTAAGGTTACAAAAACTTTATGCAACAAAACATGTTACGGGGCAAATGAGGTAGCATTCAGAGAATCTGCATGTTGGTGGCTCCCTTGCACATCCATGTGACGTAGAGGCATGGACATCTTGATGATGCGTATCCTTCATTTGCCGCTGAGCCTCGCAATATTCAACTCGGATTCTACACAGATGGATTTTCCTTATTTCATCAATTTTGGCAGACTTACTCTTGTTGGTCGATTATTCTCGCACTATATAATCTTCCACCTTAGGCTGGCAAAAATGGAAGTATTCCGAAGTGTGCTGTGTGATAAGAGGGTGCCATGTGGATTGAAAGATAAAGTCTATCGCAAGGTAGTAAGGCCGGCCGTTCTTTGTGGTTCGGAATGTTGGCCTCTCAAAAAGACGCAAGTCCAAAGATTCAAGGTAACAGAGATGAGGATGTTAAGGTGGATGTGTGGTTACTCGAGGCTAGACAGAATTAGGAATGGAGTTATCAGGAACTAAGTTGAAGTAGCTCCCATCGACGATAAGTTGAGAGAATCACGACTCCGATGGTTTGGTCATGTGAAGAGGAGGAGCGTAGACACTCCAGTGAGGAGTTGTGAGAGGATCAACATCTCTGAAGGCAGAAGAGGGAGGGGAAGACCCAAGAAGAGCCTGGACGAGGTGATTAGAGCAGACTTGAAAGTTGCTGGTTTGACGGAGGACATGGCTCAGGATAGAAAGTTGTGGAGGGATAGGACTAAGACCGTAGATCGTGGAGTCTCGTACCCATAGTTTTCCCTTGGTTTCTTTGTATGTGATGTTTTTCTGTAGGTCGCACTGTCTTCTGAGAAGAGTACTCGCCCGATTACCTAAAATGATCAGGTATATGGCCTTCCTCCATTTTATTGTCCTTGTATTTCATAATTTCAGCATTTGGTATTGTATTTATCTTCTATTTATCTCCGACAGCCTTGTTACTGATTCTTTCTTCCATAAAATGTTTCCGTATTGATAGTTTTCATAAAAGCTTTTCTTAAAAAAAAATTATTTTCACAAAACTCTTTTCGTGGGTCTCTTGGAATTGGCCTCTCTATGGGTAGCAGTGCCGGTAGAGGTAAGGTTGCCTACAACTGGATCTCCCCAGACTCCGCGAAAGCGGGACCCACACTGGAAGTTGTTATTGTTGTTGTCGTTGTTGTATATAATCTTCCACCTTAGCTTTTCATGAAGAAGCCATGCATATTCTTGAGTATGCTTATTCCTGGCCCAAAAGCACCTAAAGGGAACTTTGATATCTACATCCAAAACACATACAAGCCCAAGGACAAGACTTTCACATATGATCAATCAAAGTCTACATGGGTATGCATCAAACCAATTCATCTTCCCTTCTTTGGTTAATGTATTGCCTTTGCATTAATTAAAAGTCAATATTGAACACTCGCTCATTCAGCTTTGGTATCTTTTAAGGTCGATCCCTTTTTCCTTTTGAACCTGTGATGATCCACTAAGACTTGAACGCACTATTTAGCTTTGGGTAGCTCATTCAGCTTTGAGCTAGTTCAGCTGAATGCAAAAGCTAATTAAGTTCCTTGTTGGAAATGTGTTCTGTAATCAGCTGTAAACCTTGCCCTTTTTTTTCATAGTACTTGTGGTGATACACTGAGACTATTTGGGTGCCTGAAACTTGTATGCCTGAAATTGAATGCAAGTGGGACCATGTTACAAAAAATTTGACATGTTTGGGGTGCATTCAAGTCTATGCACATGGCTGAAACTGAATATGACTGATTATTGTATTTTATGCCTTGGGAATGTGTGTTTGCATTTCTTAATATAATGGACTGCAACATTGATTATATATCTTATTAGAAATATGTTTTGTATTCAACTGTGTACCAAACCCTTTTTTTCCTTCTTACTTGTGATAACGCACTGAGACAGTTTAGATGGCAAAAAATACAAATAAGTGGGGCCATGTTATGAAATATTTTGCATGTAATGGGTTCATTTAGGCATGTGGATATATGGCTCAAAATTACAGTAGCTAGCCTTGGCAAACTGCTGCACACTCTAAGAGCTTCGATTTTTTCAGTCTATTACTCCCTGAGATACGAAGTGCTTGAGATATGAAGTGCTGCCTATAAGTCAGGCCTATGCAGATGGCTATGTATGGCGGAAACTTACAGCAGCCATCCTTGGTAAATTGATGCCCACTCCAATAGTTTGGATGTTTTTCAGTTTATTACTCTTTGAGGTTCCAACTATCACCTGTAAGTCATCTCTATTTGATGCTTTCAATTTGCTTTCCACTTGAAGTTCCTGTAGCAAATGCAAGAGAACAGTAGCATGTATATATAATTTTTAGAACTTATCACTTAGGGATTAACAATTATGCGTAAAATGTTTAGGGATATTAATTTAACCATTGTCTTTGTACTAATTTATTATATTACATTTGGTTTTAAAGTCATGAACTCAAATCTAAAATAAGGATCATAAAATCATAACAAGGCGTAGAGAAACCAAACACCTCGCTTAACTCCATCTCATCACCTTCGGTAACATGCTGCATTTTTTGGTGCAAAAATATCATGCTTTGTACATAAAAGCCTTGTTCATGGTTACATGAACATGAAATCTATTTAGCTTTTTGACTATGACTGTCATTATAAAAGCCCTGTTTATGGTTATGTGATTACGTTGGAGTGGCTGTAATGCTGTTACGGACACAAGTCCTCCCAAAACTGAAACTGAAATTTTTAGGTTGGAATTCAGGCTCTAATTAGGCACTAATTTGTTAAGATTTTGTTATTTTCCAACCCTAAGTTTTATGTATCCTCTGAAAAGCTCATTGTGTTCCCATACAGATTATTGATCTAAAGAATAAGCTCCTGTACAAAACCAAAGGTTTGATTCAAATCAATTCAGCCCAAGGCCTCTAATTTGGTCCTATTTGGTTTGAACATTGATTATGTTTATCGTAGTGTTCTTCATCGATATGATCGCTCTAGTTGACTACTATCTTGATCAGTGTCACCCCCTCAAAACAAAAGGACATAAAAGATAAGAAGTGAATTATGGCTTAAAAGGGCCATTACCTAGGGATTTCTTCCACATGTTTAAATAATTGCTCTCTGTCAAGAGGAATTTTCAAGGGAAGCATCTAGAATTTCAGTTCAACCATAGAGAAACTTCATTATAGATGTCTTGCTGCTATGAATGCTTGCTTATAGGTTGACAATCAGGGTACTTGTTTTTCATCTCCACCATTTATTAAGAAGTTAGTGTTGTACCTACTCTTACCCTTAGTACTTCACTATGTGCATTGTCCAGTTAGGTTTTTCCCTTTAATGGAAGCTAGGAGCCTCAAAGTTGTACATGGTAATTGGGAATCAAAGTAATAATATGCTAGATATGATGTGATACATAGTCGCATATGTTGTAATTGTAATTGAAATTCCCCTGAAATGTCTAATTCTTAAGGCGGCTGATCTATTACTATAAATTTTCAGGAGAAATACCAGTCACTAAAACTTGCAAAACAAGTTCCTCCATCAGAAAAGGATGATAGCCTTTTTCTAGAGGCAATTAGGGGATGCGGCGAGAAAGACACCGTCTATGGGCCGGGCAACAGTGTCAGTCTTTTCTATAAGAAACCTACTAATAGCGCCACTGCCAACAAGCCTTCTCACACTCCCTCTATCATTACACAACTTTAGACTGATCTAGATTCGACGAAAACTGAGTTGGGCTCCACAAAAATTAGAATACAATAACAACATACTTTAAGGGAATAGCAGCAATGGAAGATAGCAGAGCAGCAAAGATATATTGAAAAGTAGCAAATACAAATTGAAGAGCAGAAACAAAGGATGGAAGAGTAGAAACGAATGATGGAGGCATGATGTAAGATGATGGAGGATAAAAAACAAACATTAGTAGGTATGCAATCCCAAATGGCACTCATGTTAAGTTTGCTTGGTCATCCATCCAAGCTTCATGATTCAAAAAAGTAGGTTGCCTTATATGCATATGCACAACAAGATGCCTTTGAGGATTTGACTTTTGGGTGCTTTGGATCTTTTAGTATATGTATCTGTTCATTTTTGTAGATCTTGTCTAAGGTTAGTAAATATGCTTTAGATTAGATTAATATGGGGTGCTTTTGGAGTATTACCATATTTACTGACCTTAGATGTCGGTGTGGGTTATCAAAACAGCTCCGCTCCTTTCGGACATAACATTGTTGGAAAGTCTGGACTACCAAATTGTAAATCTTGCTGGAAAGTGTAGGCCGGCAAATTGTAAATCTTGTTAGAAAGCTTTTACAACTATGTATTATGCATTTTAATTGTAAAACTTCTAGACTTGTTAATGATGTTCTCATATCGGAAGTATGATCAATTATGACAGGGATTAAAATCGGTAACCTAACGCTTATTACTGGAAAGTCTGGGCAGGCAAATATTATGAATTACTACAGGCGTTAGCAATTTGGCCATCACACTTTGTTCTACAAATCAACAAAGTTTCAATAATTACAAACCAATTATTTTAATTGGTTTCTAAATATATGTAGGCTCGGTTTGAGAAATATTAGAAACCGATGCCTTTAATCGGTTTCTAAAAATTAGAAATGGATACACAGGTTTGGTTTTAGAAATATTAGAAACCGATACACAGGTTTGGTTTCACAAAATTAGAAACCATGACTTTTAATTGGTTTCACAAAATTAGAAACTAATGACTTTTAGTCGGTTTCTAAATATTAGAAACTGAGGATTTTTATCAGTTTCTAAATATTAGAAACCGATGGCTCTAATCGGAAGTTTACAAATTGATGTCTTCAATTAGTTTCCAAATATTAGAAACCAGTAGCATGTCGGTTTCAGATCTTAGTTTCAATTTTTGAAACCAAAACTGGTTCAATTTTGAATCTATTTTGCTACCAAGCTTTCGGAAATGGATCCCTTTCAGTTTCAAATTGGTTTCCAATTGGGTTTAAAAACCAATTTTGACAATTTAGAACCGAAGAACGCGTGTTCTTTTTGTATGGTGAATTTACCATATAAATCAACTAGCTAGTACCATAAGCAAATTCCCAT
>NCQT01146862.1:2243-13223 GCA_002740465.1 Stenocereus thurberi | reverse complement strand
GCTCTTGAGGGTGTGTATAGACATAGGGCTATACTTCTTTACCTTCTCAGGGACTTCTTATTTGTAGGTGCCTCGACTAATAGAGGTTTGACCATACTTTTGGGTATAGTAGAAGTGGTGCATCATGACCAAACACCAGCACCCCTTGTCGTCATTGAGAGCATATTGTGCCTAGACAGTGTCTGCCACAACCCGGACCAGTTCTTCTTGGGGAGCCCTTTACTGCTGCAGGTAGTCTTTTAGGCCCATTGGGCCAGGAACACAACTGGGATTTCTCCTGGATCAGCTTTTTTTTTTTTCCTTTGCTCTGGTGCCCCTCTCTCTTTTTTTCCCCCCTAGGGTAATAAGAGCCCCGTCAGCATCAGCCAGGCTTGACTGACTTTTTTCCTTTTTTAATTTTTGTTTATATATTCCTGTTTATGTGTAGATTTGGCTATTAGAACATCTAAGGCTGATTGAGGCTTCAAGGAACGTACCTAGCTCTGCAATTTTGCCAAAGAAAGAGATTTTTCAGGTACCAATCTAGGGCAAACTGGATTGGTTTCTTGGCGAAGGATCCTCCTCTTTATTGAGTGATTCGTTGGTGACGCATATGACAATTCGTAACCAATGGGGTAAACTTCACCTATGTTCATATCATTGGTTTGAAATGGGGAATTACTTTTTCCCTAATTGACTATCGCGATAATTTGGACATAGAGAATCTATCCCAGCATTGCTTTGCATTACCCCTGGATCCTTCACACATTAAGTCTTGGATGCACTACTGGCTTCATCGTTCCACCATTGTGATGTCACCTATCCCGTGATCCACATATGTCTCTGATCATTATCTAGAGTGGTTGAGCTAACGTGACGCTAAAGTAAGGAAGTTCTTTGCGCTAAGGAGAATGCCACCAAGGAAGAAGTGCCTAAGTGTGACCCGTCTTAAAGTGGGAGATGAGAGCTAAGGATCCTACCCCTCTAAAAGACAGCACCCTCAGCCAAAAATGACTAGAATTTGGAAAAGGATTAGGAATTCAGCTTTACATTTTGTCTTAAATAAAGTTTAATGCTTTTTCATAGGAGCATGTTATTGGGCCTTTTACTTTAAGTTGTATGCTTTCAGAATTTCAGATGGTAACATAAGTATTATAATTTTGCTCTGATTATCATCATTCCAAGTCCTTAATTTTTTTGAACTTCTAAATCATGCGGTCCAGTCCACTTTTCTTGCTGGCAGAACTTAGAGCTGGTTCACTTTGCTTTGAGGAGGCCCGGGCTGAGTTTATTGTTGTTAGCCTATTAGGCCTGGCAGCTCACTTAGCCCCCTTTTTTTCTTTCTTCTATTTTAGGGGTGGGCACGTAATTAATAATAAGTAATTAGGTTGGGCCATTGGGTTTCCTATGTATTCAGAATACAGAATCAGGCTTTCTTAGTCATTACGTATTATTATTTATTAGTGTTTTATTTTATTTTTATGGGCGTAGTGTGGGCCTTGCGAACCTATCATGGTTCTAACCAAAGGGAAAGGCCAAACTGCCTTCTCCTTTTGAAGCCTATTATAGGTTTTTATGACGAGTAAACTTACCAGGCATAACACTTGTTTAACTTATCAAGATTAGTATATTGAGCATATTCCTCTCCATTCATATCTATAAGTTTTGCTGGTTTGCTTGGCAAGATGGTTTTTATGATGTATGGGCCTAGCCAGTTGGGTTTAAACTTCCCCCTTGGGTCTTGCATTGGGGCCTTTATCTCCTTCAAGACTAGGTCACCTTCTTGAAAGTCTCTAGGCTTAACTTTCTTATTGAAAGCCCTTGAAATCCAAGCTTAGTAAATTTAGACATTGTGTAACGCCCTTAATCTCCTTTCATCTAGCATTAGAAATTTTTCCTATCGAGCTTTTGCCCACTCTGACTCTGGGATTTGACTTTCCACAATTGCCCTAGGTGAGGGCATTGCTATTTTGATTGGAAGTACTACTTTCATTCTGTACATCAATGAGTAGGGTGTCACTCCTGTTGAAGTGCAAATCGAAGTTTGGTATCCCCATAGTGCAAATGGGAGCTTTCCTGGCCAGGCTTTATAATTCTCAGCCATTTTGTTGATTATCCGATGGATGTTTTTATTAGCGGCTTCACTACTTCATTTGTCTGGGGATGATAAGGAGATGACTTGTAATGCGTAATTTTATATTTTTCAAGTGGGGCTACTATCTCCTTTCTAAAATGGCTCCCCTGATCACTTATTAGTTTATCTGGTACGCCATATTTGCGTATAATCTTATTGATGAGGAACTTACCCACATGCTTTGAAGTGATTTTAGCATACGAGACTGCTTCTACCCATTTTATGAACCAGTATATTGTTACAAGCGCCCTTCAGTGTTATTTTTCTAATAATGTTGATTGCCCAAGCCGAAAGGGGCAAGGGAGTAACTTTTTGAGAGAAGGAGGGATGATGATGCTACAAATTAGCATATACTTGACCTTCATGGCATCTTCTCACATATACATACACTTTGCTTCCATCATAGACCAGTAGTACCCCATCATTTAGACCTTTTTGGTCAATATTCGACCATTCATATGTGGCTCAGATTCTCCCCCATGGACTTCCTTCATGATTTCTCATGCTTCTCTCGCATTACGTCGAGCAAGTTTATGCACATATCCATCTTCTTATACAACTTTCCTTTATCCTCAAAGTATTATGAGGCTAGTAACTTTATGCCAATTGAGCTTTTCGGGAGGACTTTTATGGCTATTCTTTCTTCGTTAAGTACTAGTAAATATCGTTATAACCAACAGTGAGGCTAACACTGCGTACCTCCGTGGTATAATAATGTGTTGGCTTACTTCTCCTTTTGATCGTCAACGGCATCAGATGGATGCCACTGGGGATGTTGATCAATGAAGCTAACTTTCTAGTGCATCCTCAAACTGGTTATCTTTTTGAAGGAGATAAGTATAAGTGATGTGGGTAAAGTTCTTGGTAACCTCCACTAGATGAGCTTGGTATGCTGCCAAGGCCTCACTTCCCACCTTCCATTTTTGCAAAACTTAATTAATTATCAAATTAGAGTCTCTGTATACCCACTAGACCTGATCAATGGGTCTAGGCTCAGCCCGACCCACCTCAACCCTACCCTCAAAAATAAGGGTCAGGGCCTTTTGTATCCGACCCACCTCAACCCTCAAATTGAGGGTAACTGACTATGATGAAGGTCGAGCTTGGGTAGAGGTTTTGACCCACTAACCCGATCCGCTGACCCTCACATTTTCACCAAATTAAAATTTAAATCAAATAAGATACTTTCAGTTTTATTTGTTTTAAAATTTTTTCGCTTTCTACCTGCTCGACTCCTCTTAGCCTCCCCCTTCATTCAAATCTCCAAATCTCACTAGCTCATAACCTTCTAATCTCCCTCTTTAATGTTTGGAGTAGTCATTTTAGTGAAATAATCACTTTAATCACTAAATTATATATTAAAATGTTTGTAATTGCGAGACATTTCCTAGAACATTATGTTATCGTTTGGCTTTTTGTTTTATAGATTGTTTAATTTTGAACTTTACAATAAAAAGAAACTTAGTCAAAAATTTCATTTTCTCTATAGGGAAGGTTTGAGGGTTGAGTCTGACTCGATGACCCAAGGGTACATGCAGGGTCAAGGACATGTCGACCCGCATGAAGGATGGTTAGGGTCAAGGTTGAGAAAAATCCTATCTGTTGGCTCTCATGACCCGGCCCTCAACCCGACATGACGTTCAATTTGATTAGGTCTAATACGCACAGATTCTTGACTTCTATTTCTATAGCTGCTTGCAACTCAATGATAAAAGCTTCGTACTTTGCCACATTGTTAGTATCTCAAAGTCCAACTTGATTAGAATAAGGGTATGTGCCCCTTTTGAAGATAGCAAAAGGATTTCTATCCTAAATCCTTTTTATTTGAAGCCCCATCAAAGTACATTGTCCACACACCTTCTTCAACTTAAGGAGCTTCCTCATCAGGAAGTCAAAATTTTCTGCCTTTTGGTCTCCAGTTCACAAATCTGCCAAGAAGTCAGACACAAGTCTTCCCTTAATGGATTTTTGTAAGATGTAGTAAAGGTCAAATTTCAATAACATTAATGTCCACTTGGCCACTTGCCACTTCTCATTTGCTGTTGCAGCAAATATCTTATAGGGTCCGTTAGCGCTATTATGTGCACCATATAAGTTAACATATAATGCATAAGCTTCTTCGTCACCTAAACTAAGGCCAAGGAGGTTTTCTCTAAGGGTGTGTAGTGGGCTTCATATTCAGGGAACTTTTTACTCACGCAGTAGATGATCTTTTCCTCCCCTTTTATCTTTTGGTCTAATTTGGCCCCATCACCGTAGCTATTGTTGTGAGATAGAGAATTAGGGAATGCCAGGTTTCGGAGGCACCTGCATTAGTTGGTTAGATAGATACTCCTTGATTTCATGAAATGCCTCTTAGCACTCCTTGCTTTACTCCCTTTTTCAATTTCTTAAAGATTAGCTCACATACCATCATCAACTTTAATATGAGGTGATTGATGTATTGTAAGCAACCTAAAAATCCTTGTATTTCTTTTTTTGTCTTAGGCGGCTACATTTCCTGTATTACCCTAATTGTTGAAGGGTCGACCTGAATTCCCCTAAGCCTGACCACATATCCTAGTGACTTCACTAAGGTGACTCCAAGTGCACACTTCTGTAAGTTCAAACAACTATTGTATTTTCTAAGTTCAGTGAAGACCTTCTGTAAAGTCGGAACATGTCCATCCCTTTGCTTAACTTTATAATCATATCATCCACATATAATTCTGTTTCATTATGCATTAAATCATGTGGCTAGATGGTAGTTGTTCTTTGGTACGTAGCCCTGACATTCTTTAACCCAAATGGCAGCATAGTGTGGCAATAAGTTCTCCAAGGGATAATGAAGGTGGTCTTTTCTATGCCCTTCTCTACCATCTTGACTTGGTTGTAATTGATATACCCTTTCATGAAGGAAAGGAGAGCATGCCCAACGGTGTTATCAACTAAGGTATCTATATGTGGTACTGGAAAGTCATCTTTTGGACTTGCCTTATTAAAATCCCTAAAATCCCGACACATTCTCACTCTTCCATCTCCCTTTGGAACTAGGATAATATTTACTACCCACTAAGGGTAGTTGCAACTCTGATGAACCCTATATCCAATTGTTTCTGCACCTCTTCTTTATTTTTAAGGCCCATTCTAGTTTCATCATACAGAGGTTTTTTGTTTTGCAGGCTTAGCATTTAGATAGAGAAGAATTTTATGCTCAGAACATCTCAATCTATGCCTGGCATGTCTTTGTAGGACCATGCAAAAGACATCTATGAATTCTCATAGGTGTGAGGGGAAACTTTGTTGCTCTCCCAGAGTTAGTGATTTTCCTATTTGAAGCTCTCAGTGCACTTAAGGAATCCCCAAATTGATTAATATTGTATCTTCAATTATAGAAGTTTGATTTTCATGATCTTCCACTACTTTAATTAGGTTTTTTGGAGTTATATCGTCATTTTCACTATAAGAGGTAAAGCATTCAAAAGAAGAAGGATGAGACGAGTCGGAAGTAAAAGAGTTCATCTTATTGAAATCGAAAACAAGTACATCCAATGTAGAGTTTGAGAAAATAGAAATTGAAGATTAACTCTTAGACTCTATCTTAGACTCTGCTAAACTACCTGTATAGCTAATTACCTATAGTGAACACCTATCCTTCCTCCTCAATTGTCCAAGTCACTTGCTTGCAGCCTTCAATACTAGCCTCGGTGATGAACTTTGCGTGGTCAAAACTGCTATTGGACATGGCAAGGGCCAGGCCAATAGCAGGGCCTTCTTGTTTCCTGTAATATTACTTGAATATTATCCTAAACATGTTGCTTTCAGCCAAGTGGATCCAATCTTGAGTGGATTGATCCTTTCTCGTAGTAGTAGATGCTTCTTTCTCCAGCAGCTGGCAATAACTGAACACTTCTAACCCAGACACCAAGATTCCTTTCTCCCCTATGTAGTGGGGCTCGGGAAGCCATAGAAAGGAAATTATCTCCCTCGCAAGGGAGCTGTCTATTAAGAGTGAGGGTGTAAGGCTTTGTATTATAGTACTTCTGATTCCCCTGTCTAGCAGGCGCTTTTCGGGCTTGGGCTTCTCGCCTGGCTTTAGGCACTTCTTTAAGAGTGGACTAATAACCTAACCCGCATTTATAGTCCTTATTTTGAGTCAAGGGAAAGGAACTCCATCTTTATGCTCTTCGTCCCACATTCTTTTCTGCGAAGTATCCACACTTTCTAAGGAAAGCATTCACATTCAAATTTGAATAAGGATCCAAGTCGAATGGAGCTTGATCCGTCTCTAAGACTATAACTTCGTCATTGTAATTGTGCTCTATTTCTAGTACTAGCTCTTGTCAGTGATTATAGCATAGAAGTTGTCCCCTTCAATAGTGACCACCTATCCTTTTATTAACATCCTCACTTTCTGATGAGGGTAGATGGAACTGCGTGGTGATCGTGAAGCCATGGTCACTCCAGGAGCAAGTTAAAGGAAGTTGAAATATCCAGAACTTGAAATTCCACATTCCTTTCAATTGGACCCACATTAATAGTGAGGAGAATAGTGCCAAATACTAGCCTTTTGGAGTTGTCGTATGCTCTTAGATGAGTTGATGGCTTCGAGAATTAATCTTCCTTAATTCCCAGTCTTTTAGCAGTTCTCCAAGGGCAGACGTTCATAGCTAACCCATTATCAACTAGGGTGGGGTACGTACTTCTAAAGACATATCATGGTGAGATATAAGGCATTGTGCGTTAAACCTCCTGATGGGAGATCTTCGCTGCTAAAGGTTGTAGTGTCTTTACTTGACATGATTGAAGCTATCATTTCTTTAGCTGTAGCTTCAAGAGATGAGTCAATCTTATTCAATTCATCTATTAGGAGCTGCTTATGCTTTTGAGAAGCTGTTATGAGTTGCCAAATGGTTACTTCAGCGTTAAGTTTCTTCAATTGCTTGAGCATTAGATCCTCTTCTTGACCTATCATCCCTTTTTCCTTTTCTAGGGCCTATTATGGGCCCTCCTTCGCTTGATGTCACCTAGCCTTTGTGAGATGTTGGGCTCTTCCTTGGTCCTCTTCTCCCCCAAAGTCTTCTTGTTCATTCTTTCCCCAGAAATGATCATCACTTGCTTCGGCAGATAGATAACCTCCCTGGGTTTCGTACACGTTGTCCTCATCACTTTCCCATAAACCGTGGACCTCTAGGTGTTGTGTAGGCCTACTTACCATTGGCTTTGGATAATGAGTGCTTAGCGTGAGCACAAAAGGATCTCATTCCTATATTTGGTTGTAGATATCAAAGATGCTTTCGTGATCTCCCAGGGGGTTTTTGTCATTGTTGGGCTTCTTGGTTGCTTCAGGAAAGGGGAGTTGTCCTGATTTATTCATTCTTTCTAGCCTATTCATAATGGTCCAACAATTTTCAGTGAATTATGACCTCAAGACCAATGGCACTTATAGTACTTAGTCGAACCAAAAGACTTGGACTACCTAACTAACTCAGTTTTTAACTTGACCTTAGGCATATTGATTTTCCTTTTTGCCAAAAGTTGCTTCAGAGCGTGAGTGTAAGTAGTCCCTATGGCAGTATACTCAATAAAACGATTTATCACATGCACTTCCTTAGAATTGCTAGCCTTTTTATTGTTGTCTTAGCAGTTCCTTTTCTAGTTTCTACCGGTCTTGGCAAGTGCTTCCTTGGATAACTACTCCTCTACTAACATGCCTACATTCCTTAGTGTGCTAAAATTTTAAATGGCGTGAATTGTGGGTGCTACCTATATGTGTGTTGGAGGTTCCTGATGAATAGTCTCACTTAATCAACTTCTGAAGGTCGATCCACCATGTCAGCGGCCTTCGCTCTCCATCTAGCCAAATAGTCAGAGAATCCTTGTTTTTGTTCTTGCTTGAGTAGCTCAAGGTCCTTGAGTTTGATTGGAAGGTCAGGATTGTGTGAATACTAATGTAGGAATTCCCTACAAAGATCATCCCAATTCATGATCTTTTGGGGGTCTATGGAATTATACAACTTCATGATATGCTTGTCGAAAGTCCAAGAAATATAAGGTGGAAGATGTCCTTATCAATTCCTTTTAGAGTTATTATGATAACAAAATTTCTCACGTGGTGATGAGGATTTTCAACTCCATAAAACTTGATATTATACATAGTGAACTTTAGGGGCAACTTCCCTTTTGGGATTGAAGTGAAACCCGCATAATCATTAAAGTAATTGTTGAATATGGAAGACTCCCTAAGTAATTGTTTTATGCGATCTATACATGGATCAGTTTGGGGGGTGCCTGTCTCCAATTCTCCTTCTTTCCTATTTTCTATCTCTCCCTTTCCATTATCATTCCCCTACTTAGCATAAGGTTGCTCACTATTCTCTACTTGGGATTCCTTGGTGAGGTTTTGGAGCACAGTAGCCATCATCTCCATCTTCTTGTCACTCTCCTCCATTTTGATTTGCATCTTTTCTATCATCTTCATTAGATTGTGCAATCTCATTGTTCTGATCCATTGAAATTGGTGATGGATTAGACTTTGACTTGGATCTTGGCCTTGACTTTGACCCAGTAAATGGGGTTTCCTCTTATTGCTTGTTAGATAGAAGCCTCCCAGTTCAACTCTGCTCGTGCATTTTCTTAGTCTTCCTTATCTTGATAAATAATAGAAAGTAGTCGGTAGCTCATCTAAATACCTTTTGATGGGGAATTAAAGACTCAAACCTTGCTGGCATATAAACTAAAAATTATAATGTCAAGAGATCAGTGTGCTGACTGTATGAATGTTGGCCCAAACAAATGCTACCCAAATTGGACCTAGCTGTAAGATGCCGGTCGGATTCCCTACTGGGTCCCGAGACTAACATTTTGATTTCAACATCTTTTTCCTAAGTCCAAACTTAATTTAACGTAGTCAAGTTCTAGGGAATACAGGCCAGGCTCCTGATTGGGTCCCCAAAATGATCACCCTGACTCTGGCTCTTTTCTCCTAGGTTTAGACCTAATCAAATGCAGGTAGACTCTCTTAGGACACCGATCGGGATTCTAATTAGCCTAGAAAACTGACTCTTAGATTAATCGATTTTTTGGTTCAGTGAACAATTAACCATTCATAAATAATTAAAAAGTTATACTTTCTTACCTAAATTTTTCATTTTTTATGTTTATTTTTTTTATAAAAATTAAATTTTGATTCCATTCATGAACAAGAAAAAAAAGTGCACTTTCTTACTTAGACTTCTCATTTTTGTGTATAATTTTTTTAAAAAAAATTCGGTTTGGTTAACCTAAATTTTCAAACCATCTAAGCCGTAACTAAACCAAAAACCAAAAATTTTTTTTTGATTTTTGAAAATTTTGTTCGGTTATCCGATTTTTTAGTTGTTTTTTTGATTTTTGATTTTGGTTTCTTTTTTTTTGCACACCGCTATATATGACGGACTATCTTAGATGGATGACAATGCAAATCGGACTAACATGTGATTGATAAGCCATCCTAAATGCATGTATTGACTACAATAAGCTATGCATATTATATGTTTTTTTAGCATGGCCTAAGGTGGGCCCTAGAATTCTTGGTTGGGAGTCAAAAGAAGAGGTCATTGCAGAGCGCAACTGCTAGGGTGTAGCGGTAGGCTGCTGGCCAGTGACACCCGGAGATCTGCCTCTTGGAGGGATCTCCTGCAATTTTTTGCTTTTTTCATCATCTCCTTGCTTTTCTTCATATTTTGTGTTTTTAATTATGTTTTAGTTATTATGTTTTTTAAAGACTATATGCATAGTGCCCTAGATGACCTACTATCAATGCATAAATTTTTTATTTTATTTTTTCTCATTTTTTGTGCAAACCTATATGTAAGATTCGTAGATTGTGTAATACGAATGCATTGATGAAGGATATAAAATATTACAAATGTGTACATGGATAGCACAAGTAGCAACTAACAATGGGTCACAAGTATTCATAACATGCACAGAGTACGCAAATGAGGTTTCCCAAGTATAGGTTCTAAGGCTGGCAAGTGTAGAGTTAGGCTTAGGATTTTGGTCAAAAAGCTTGTGACCTAAGATGTGATCTTCATCCTTAGTGTGGGACCGATTTAGACAATGCTCGGTGCTTACAAAGCGTTGCTAAGGAAGAGTGATACAAATGGGATGACTCTTGAAGGTAATGTCCAATCGAATGGGATGAATAATGCATCTAAGGGGTTCCTAGGATAAATAAGGAGTTCAAATCCTATGCGCACTATCGAAGGGACTAGGTTGTTTTTAACATTGATAAAATCTCCAATGCAATGCAAGATACCGAACAAGATATTATTTTAATTTTTAGAAATAACTATTCAATTTTAAAACCTTTCAAGTCTCACCCCCTTAAATGTCCCCAGTGGAGTCGTCACGGCAAGCGTTGTGGCCAAGTGACTCGATCCTACTCTCCAGTGTTGACGATTGCTATGTTTGGGTTTCTTGTAGGAAAGTTTGGGGTTTAAGGAAAACAAGTAGAGCCACCACTATATTTTAGGAAAATATGAAAACCTTTTAGAAAATATTTTTAGGAAACAATCTCTACGATCCCGGATGAGAACTAAGGGCATGTTCTTTTCGACTTATGATAAGCACATATTGGTGCTTTATTGCTGAAACGTACTTAAACAATACTCAAACATGCTGAAACATACTTAAACATGCTGAAATATATTGAATGGTTGAAGAAAATATAACTAGGTATTTTTAATAAGTACTTAATAGTGTTGAATTGTGTTGACTTGGTGAATGATGTTTAGTTGTGTTGAATTATGCCAAAAGTTATCAAATGGTATTGCAGGTAAGTACTTATGTTATGTTGAAAAGAACATGGCTTAACTTGACTCCAATGCTATTAGCGAAGAGTT